>JAHBBA010000325.1:0-24573 GCA_018806925.1 Skeletonema costatum | reverse complement strand
CGGAGCCACTTGATGCGCACGCCTTGGAAGATGGCGACGCGCGAGGAGGGGGAAGATTGTTGAGCTGCGAGCTGATTTCCTGGGGAAAGCCGAACCTGTTTCCAAGCGAGCGCTGACAGACGCGAATTCATCTCATCTATCGCAGAACTTTATGCCCTGTAGGTCCAAGCTAACATCACAAACAATGGTATGAAAAATAACGAACTTCGTACAATGAATATCTAATCATTATAATTGCAGATACAGCATACAGCATGTGAATCTTGTAAAAAGTGGCTACACACAATCATGACGGTGCCGAGGGGATCCTAAGATTTAGACATGGCAAAAGAGCAAGAGCATCCGATGAAGACCGACGTAGGTCGGCTACTCCTATAAATTCTTTAGTTAGGATTGGAAAGGCTCAGACTTGTAGATTGTAAGAGCATCTGTAGCCTTGAATATCGGGGAAAGCGTTCATGAACACAACACTCTGCTCGCCGTTCCACTTACGTAGCACTAAACATGGTAATAAATGCTATGAATTAGAACTCACGATGTATCACTCACCGCGGACCGCCTCATTCCCCTCGCTCACTCACTCAGCCATTTGGGTCATCAAGGCGCGACAGGCCGGTCAGTCTTACAGGCATCTAGCTAGGTAGGTACAAAATAGAGATCAGGACGGTTATGATTAAGAACGGACAAGTCTGCGAAAGATAACCTTAAAAGTAGTCACAGAAAATTGTGTGGATGGAAGGATGAGAAAGTGCGCATTGGGTGTAAAATCTGGGTGTATATTTTGGGTGTAAAATTTGAAATGCGTGGACACACATGCAAATTTTACCTCTAAAATTTACATGTGAAATTTCACCTTTTGGGGGGCTTCGGGGTAGCGTGCGTGAGGTGTGAGGGCCAACTGACTGCCACTAATGCTGCTAATGGAAAGGGCACGAGTGACGAAGTTGCTTCCTCTCATCCACACATGTACGACGTGGTGGTAGCGTTCTGCTGCCGTGGCGGTCATAGTAAATGGTTTCGATGATGGATTGATTGTAACTGTAGATAAATTTTGAATAACCAAATAAAGAATGAACGTTAGCCACATGGTTCTCATGTTGCACAATGTATCTGTATCTGACTTCCACAGGTTCTGAATCTCCCTAATCTCGGGGATTCCTAGGCGTAACACGCCGAGAGTTCACGCTCAATGAAGTATACACGGTCTTGCTAAAGATCCATGTGGTTACTCCTTATCGATCCCGGACACAACGGGTTGTCGATCTATGTCCAACTCCCAAACACCACCTCGAGCACGAAGTGAGTGTGTATATCAGAACCTAGCCGAGCAGGCCAGTCGCGCCGTACGCCGTTCTGTTACTTTAGGATAGGCTTTGAGCTTGATACACAGCGTCGCACATCAAAAAGAGGAACAGAGCGATCACGCAACTTACTGGCTGCCGAACACGGCTTTGGTAGGGTTCTCTTCTGAAGCGTTTCTTAGCCAACCTGAATAAGGTTGAATAGAGTACTACGAGACTGTTAATCTGAAAGACGGTGCTTGCTGGCTCCGTCCAAGATTCTTAGCTAATGATTCTATTGGTCGTCAAAGACGGTCAATTCGGTTGAAATGATGTTCTATTCTTTATCTTTAGTGTTGTGCTCTTGTCGTTTCACTTGATGAAACATCTAAGATATGGCATGCGTGTGATCGATCTTTTGATGTTCTCTAGGCCGTGTCAGATTGCCATCTGCTACGTTCCTTTTGCTATGTATCTATTTCCCTAAGATACGATAATACCGTTATATCCTGTAAGTACTGAATCCGTACATAAACGTTTGTTCCGTTTCTCACACACATCAATGGGGAATTCAATCCATCCGACGTATTGAGCAAGCACTGGGGATACCAAGTCGTATGGCCTCTATTACGACCAATATTATTTTGGAAAGAGATACAATGGATATAGTCAAGGAAACCAAAGGGAAAACTGTTGAATCGTAGGGGAGTGACACAAAATACGATATTTCGTGTATGTACGGATTCTATACAGTTATGGTATATTAGGGAAACTTACGGTACATCGTACGTAAGATATTGCGTAGACGAGTAAATCTTTACTCTTCACACAATCAGAATAAATAATAAACATAAACATCAACTTGTTGATACACTCGTGCTATCTTCTCTTTGAGATAGACAAATCGCTATTACTACGCAATATCTGACGAGGTGTACTTCTACACTTTTTGTCAGTTTAAGCAAATAACATCTACTAATCTACTTTGAAAAACTGTGTGTCATCTACCCCCATCCACTTCAAAGGAGGTCACGCAGAAAAGATCACCATGTTGATTAATAATACATCACAAACGCCGGCGGCTGGGTTTGGGGAAGTGGGGATAACATAAAAAATGATGAGCCAACAACATTTGAAATTGTAGAAAAGACAAACAAGTATGATTCTTCACCTATTAATTTCACGTATTCTGCGGTGGGATGGAGGGATTGTCTGGCATGTGGTGGCTGTTATAAACGAAGTGTATTTATAGAGTTAGGGTGCATGGTTGATTCCGGGTGCTACATCATGGTCGTTGCCATTTTTTGTTGGTTTATGAATTTGAGGAGGTTCAAATGAGATGCGATTTTCATTTATTGGGAATACTTCTTAAATGAGACGCGGGCAGAAAAACCTCACATACATATGTACGTGGTTTTAGATACTATCTATCGCAGAGCCGCGCGCATGCAGAGCTTCTCCGATTAATCGTAGAGGCTCTACCATAGCCGTAGGTCCTAAAATGGTCTCCAAATCAAAAATGTCGGACCATGTGTTTCGCTTCTCCGGTTAATCGTAATCTCTCTCTCTCTCTAGAGGCTCTTCTAGTACACAGGTAGAAGCAGCAACGACGACAACCCACTTTTCCAGAGGGAAGGAATCCCACACGCCAAGATGTCGTCTAACAGCAAAGAGACCGCCATCATTCTATCAGACTGGATTCGTCGTGCATTAGTTGGGGTCGATCTTTCCGCCTACGGCACAGATCCATCGCAATGGTCAGCAACTATTCGTAATTCCATGGCACTCTGTTCGGATGACTATTTGATGCCGGCGCTGCGGGTGGCATATTCATTAGCTAATCAAATTTGCAAAGAGGAAGCAACCGGCAAATCGCCTACACTAACCGTTGATTGGGTGGATAATATCGTTGTTCACAGTAATAATCGAGTTGGATGCGAGTCGATGAATGTTAACGATGATGGTGGTCGTCGTGACAGTCTAGATAGCATAGCATTCCTTGATAGTCTAGGATTTGATCCCAGTGATGCCGGGGGGGATAACTTTGCCGATAATTTATTCGAATCGGTTATCAATGATCATGATAGTACTACACTTTCAGAAGAAGAAAGAGATGAAGGAATTGAAGGGGGTTGTGGTGATTACATTAGAGCACAATTTGCATCATCTCTGTTCAATACGAATGATGATAATGATGGTGGGCTTGGTAGGGATGCCATGCAACGCATCTATTCTCTTGGGGTAGTCTTTTATGTGTTATTCTCGGGGGGAGAACGGCCTGCGGCACATTTTTCTACAGCTATAGAATTTGTGGAACAGAAATTAAGTGGCAAATCCGACACAGAGACTGAAGAGCTTTCCCAAGAGTTGCCAGAAGACTTGGATCCTCTTCCCTTCGAACACGCACCCATTGATCTAGCTGGTGAACTGAGCATATTGGATGGTATTGGTGATGATGAATACGTACAAGATCCATTGGGTGATAACACTTTTGATGACGCTCCTCAACATCCAAATCCAAAAAAGAGACAATCGTCGCAACAGAATCGTAACATCAGCAACAGTTGCTCCGTGCCGGTGGAATCGTTGAGAGAAAAGGGCCTTCCGAGTCCTTTGTGTGATTTAGTTGCCAACATGCTGGATTGCACCAATGCTAGTCTTAGTGGAGAGGACTCTTACCAGAGCATGTCTGATGTCCGGAGCGATCTGCGGCTCATGCTGGATAATCCCAATACCTTCCTCCGTGATTTGGACATGACGAAATTATCAACGACGGGATCACAATTCATCGAGACGACGATGTTTGGTAGGAATGTGGAACTATCCACTATCAAGGACGCATACCGGCGGTCGATATCAGGTGACTGCGGGCTAGTAACAATCTCCGGCACATCTGGCACGGGCAAGTCTCTTTTGGCCAATGAATTCGGGAAGTTCGTGTCAGCAGACGGGGGTATCTTTCTATCTGGAAAGTTCGATCAACTTCAGCAGGGCAAACCATTCAGTGCGTTGGCATCAACATTGAACCAATATTGTGGTATTTTGTTACTTGAAGAAATGGTATCGACGAAAGAGAAGGTGGCATTTCAGTTGAGATCCGTATTGGGGAAGGAGTCATACCACTTGACGAAGATAATTCCCAACTTGGCAACCATTCTAGGCTCTGCGTTGCCTGTTCTGAGTCACAGCGAAGACTGCATCAATGCTCAGAAGCGAGTGCAATATTTGTTGTGTCAATTTGTGGAGGTGATATCCAGTTCATCGTCGGCCCCTATCACACTGTTTCTTGATGACTTGCAGTGGGCAGACGCTGCATCCATCACAGCAGTGAACCAACTCTTGTTTGCATCAGGGCCCTTGTCACGTAGGAACTTTTTCTTTCTAGGATGTGCCCGTGAAAAAGATTCTGCAACCAAGTGGTCGAATGCTGTTGACATTCTAGTTGCGGGGGGGATTCATGTCAAACTCGATTGCATGGACGAGCACACGCTGAACACAATGGTGTCAGAGACTCTATGCCTGTCACCACGGCTGACTCGGCCTTTGTCGAATGTAATATACCACAAGACGAAAGGGAATCCACTCTTCGTGTCTCAACTAATGCGTTCGTTGAACAAAGAATGCTTGCTGCGTCCAAGCTTGAGCCGACGGCGGTGGGAGTGGGACACGAAGAAGATCCGATCTCGAAGACTGCCCGACGATGTTGCAATATTCCTGACGGACTCATTAGGGGAGCTGCCTGACAAGGTTCAACGGGCACTGTTCGTTTTGTCATGTTTTGGAGCATCGTCAGAGAGCGCCTTTGTAGAAAGCCAAGGGTTGGATAGAAACATACTCAAGAATCTTGAGATTGCTGTTGCGGAAGGGTTTGTGGACAAGATTAATGATCAGTATCGTTTCGCCCACGATCGTATCCAAGAGGCTGCATACAACACAATACCAGCGCATAGACGCTGCATCATACACTTCAAGTACGGTATTGAGCTATCCTCTCTGTTGATCGGCGACGAAGATGTGATTGCGAGTGTTCTCTTCACAGCTGTGAATCAACTAAATCTTGGAGGTCCTCCTGCTGTTCAAGATGAGAGCCATTACATCACTGCTGCTCGACTCAATTTGAGAGCTGGAAAGAAGGCAATGGAGATGTCCGATTACGAAACAGCATACTCATATTTCGACAGCGGGATATCTTATCTTCGCAAGAAGCACTGGCAAGAACATTACGCACTGAGCTTGGAGCTGTATAGTTTGGCAGCAAAATGTGCCCTTACTAATGGCGATCACACCAGCTTGAAGCTGCTTAGTGTCGAAGTGGCGGCAAAGGCTCATTTCTTTGAGGATAAGCTGGACGTGTTGTATTTTGAAACTTGTGCGTTGGCTTATTCATCCAGATTAGCGGAATCAATAGAAAAGGGACTTGATATTTTGTCCAAGCTGGGTATTGAAGTGCAAGGAAGCAATGTGGAAGCTCGTGTACAGGAAACAAAAGACTTGCTGTCCCCCCATACTGATGACGAAATATTGAATTCCAAGCCAATGACCGATCCTACCATGATAATAGCAATGAAGTTCTTAGGGAAGTTGGAGACAGGAATGACTCAAATTATGCCGAAATCAGTTCCGTATGTGACGTTCAAAATTATTGAGCTGTCATTGACACACGGAATGAGCCCAGTGTCACCGTTAGGGTTTGCTTACTATGGCTCTTACTTAGCCAAGCAGGGGAACATCAACGATGGATATCACTATGTGAAGCTTGCTCTGTCCCTCCTCGACAAGGTGGGATCGAGAGAGAATGCAGGTGAAGTCATTTTTGTGTGTACACAAGTCAAATCATATGTTGAGCCGCTTCAAGCCGCTTTGGAGTATTATCATGAAGGATACGCTGCTGCTATGGCATCCGGCGATAGCAGTCAAGCCGTCATCAACTTGTGGGCCTTGAACGCATCTTCATTTTTTGCTGGTGCAAACTTACAAAGAATGGAAGATTTATTCGCTGACACTGTAAAGTTGTGTGAAGAAAGAAAGCAGTTGAATTACAAGTTCCAGGCCCAGCAAGTTCAGCGTAGCTTGTCAAAGTTGATTGGCACGGGCAAAGAGCCAAAGCATTCATCGGAGGGGCGGGACGTCCTTGCATCAAACAGCAGTGTCTTGAGATCTTACCATTACCAAACAGCATACGTCAGCTTCATTTTCCGATCATATGATGACACGATAGAAAACATCGAGAAGTATTTTGCCCTCCAAGAGACTACTTGGGGAATATTGTTTCTCGCCCATGCAGTCCATGCATTTCACTCTGGTCTCATCTCATTTTGGGTGGCGAGAAAGTCGAAGGAGCAGCGATGGTATCAGAGGGGTAATCAATCCAAATTAGCTTTGAGAAGATGGGCGGAGTCGTCCCAGTGGACATTTGAGAATAAATGGTACTTGTTGGAAGCAGAGGAGTCATTTTGCAACAACGATGTTGAAGCAGCTAAAGCATATTACGAGAAGGCGATAGCATCAGCGAAACTTCACAAGGTGAGACGACCACAGCAGAGCTATCGCTCTAAAAGCATCCATACACGCTCTTTTTCTGACGCGCGTCGCTTCTTTTTGTATTCTTATAGTTTGTCCACGAAGAAGCTTTGGCTCACGAGCTGGCAGCGTACTTCTATTTGGAGTTGGGAGAGAGAGAAGAAACTGTGGAGCATTTTATGTTGGCGCATGAGAAGTATCTCGAGTGGGTGAGTTGATTGTTGAACTCATGAATGTGTTGTTTTGTGTGTTGGTGTTGGTGGATGTATTTATTCACTATGCTTGTCTTGACCGCTGTATTCTCAAAGGGTGCACTAGGGAAATGTGATAGCTTACTCAAGTTTGTTGACTTCATGAAGAAGCTGTGGTATGAGGGTGCGATGTCGTAACAACCATGTTTTGTTGGGAGAAGTGTCGCTTACTGAAACAAACCTTGTCCACGTTCAGACCGTACGAGTAATATTGTGACTTTGAGCTATCAGTGACAATGCAGTTGCAGGATTAGGGGTTAGTAGCGGATACAGTCGCCGGTGATATCTGATGTCTAGAGTAGGTAGGGCTCGAATCGAGCTCTGAGATACAATAAAGATAAAAGGTTGAATCCGCTTCAAGAAGAGACACCTATCTCTGCAGAAATACAAGCCGCACGCACTGTGGAAGTAGCTCCCTTCTCTGAGCAAGAAAAGACCTTGGTAGTGTGGGTGGCAGCACGGACTTTCCGACCATGATCCATCCGGATGACGTAATTCACCAAGATATCATTACCACCAGCAAGAGATCTCATTTCAGTAAAAATATCATCCAACAATTCTTCTGGTGAAAAAACTTGATACAAGGCCTTGCTCTTCAACTCTTTGAACCTGTCCTTATTCTTCTTGTTCGATAGCACAGCTGCCTTTGTATCGCCATTCTCGCAATTATGCCATGTGTCTTCAATTTGGTGCTGCCTGTGTACTCGAGCTACCTCCGGCCATGCAGGTCCACCATCAGTAGCGAGTGTTGCACCAGGTGCATTAAGTTGGAGGGCATCAAGCATGTCGACCATTGAATCTATCTCTTCCTCTCGTACTTGACATATTCCGGCAGGTGCGGTATGTCCAAAACAATCTATCACAGAGGGAGGACCAGTCTTAAAACTGTATGTGGTGGCGTTGTGCGTAGTGTCAATAAATACTGCGTCCCCGCCGTACACCCTAGCATTCAGCACCTCCAATGGGCATTGTTCATACCACCCAAGCAATTGCCCCGTATTATTGTCTGAGAAGGTGTCAAATTTACCATTAACACCAAATTTGGCACTGTAGTTCTTTAATTCCCATCCTGCTCCATAAAAAATCGTCAACGACTCCCGCTCGTTTGCACCCCACGCCTCGTTACGTCCCCTCTGCATCACACCGTTCAACAAGTTTCTTGATAAGTTAATTCCATGCTGATCAATCAACACGTTCTTCGCTAATTCAGCTCTCACCCTATTTTTTCCAAAGCTATGCAGCAACTTTACTTTGGTCGGAGACAGTTGTTTTTCATGTGTGATGACATTGCTTTCAGCTGCCTGCCGTACCTGCGTTGACACGAGTAGGTGGTGGGATGTCGGTGGGAACTTGAATTCCTTAACAAGCAAGTAAGGTTCTTTGCCATTATCTTTTTTATCCTGCAATAAGAAGCGAATCTTAAAGCCGCAGCAACCAACCTCGGTGTCATCCATCTTCCTCTTCTTCGTATTGCAGCTGCCGCAAGTCCAGTGGAATCGTCTGTGCGGAAACAATTCTTTCGTGCTATCTTCAGTATTACGTCTGGCACCATTTGGTGTTACCAAATGCTTTATGCCGAAAGGTGCCACTATTTTTTCAATCATCCCTTTTAATGCAGCTTCCCCGCAAGTAAATTCAGCTCCCTCTCCTAACGCATTGAATTGCTCGGTTGGCGCAACATCATTATTAATTGGTGGTTCATCATCATCATGAAGAGTCGGCATCTCAAAATAACACGGCGCCGATTCGGAGAGAGAATATTGGGGTGTTGGTGTCGTGTAAAATAATACAAAATAAGGTACAAGTTAAAAACTAGTTCTCGGAATTACGTAAAATCTCGTGCCATTGTCGGAATCATGCGAACGAAATCAATACTGGCCCGTTTCGAGTGCTGTAAAGCGGGAGTATTGTAGTACACGGTCTTGTGAACAAGTAGATATGCTCATAGTAGTGATCGACACATTATTGCATTAGTTCTATGTGCCCTAGGTAGCAAGTCGATGATTGTGCTCATAATCGATTCACGGCGTTATTTACGGCGTTTGTCTCGACGTGAAAGTTTGAATTTTTGAATATTTAGCTCCTCAGACGGCCTACTCTCTGCCAAGATGTTCACTAGAAGAAGCGAAAGAGGCCGAGAATATCCGAGTCCTAGACCTTGACGAGGCGGGTGAAGGGAAGACTATTTCCCAAGGCGTCGCTCGGGGTTTGAATCCATTCGTGGGTCTGATAGGCGATCAAATCATAACATGGGACCTGGAAATTATATCATCACCGGACCGACCACCATGAAGGAATTGGACAGCAGCGAGAATGTATCTCAGACCGGCGAGACGTTCCTCAACCCCAAGAGAGGAATCGGAACAAGTCTATGGCAAGTTCATGATGACAGTAGGCAGAATGGACACTACGAACAGAAGTTGTCTGAGATCATGCGACCAAAAAGGAAGATTGACGCCGAGATTGATTGCAACGATGGATACGAAATTCCCTCAAGCTAGCCCAAAAGAAGGAGGCCCCAGCGCCGAGGGCGAGGGAGATGATGAAGGTGGAGTGATGAATGGAGATGACACTAGAACGAGGAAGTCGAATGTAAAGAATCTACTACTACTATTATCTCTTCCCGTTGTCTGTCGTAACGGTCCAATGTTAGTGTATGTAAATTAGATGGAAAGAGAATAATGAATGATGAGACATTCAACATAAGTACCTTCCTTCGCCGCAAGCTGATACATATGAGTCGACTCCTCTCACTCTTCTTGATTGCATCGTCCGCTGCATCTTCTTTTGTTCTTTCTTCCCACAATTTAGATCCAAGAGATGAGTCTTTTTCAGCTGGAGCTTTCGCTTCCTATATGGTATCCTTCGGCCTTCAGTTGAGGCATGATGTCTTGACGACTTCATCGCCCGCTACATCGTCATCCATTTTGATCACCTCTTGGGCAGCTTCGGCTTCTTTTTCGGCTGGAGTTGTATCACTCTCCTCCTCCTACGTCTAAGGAAGAGGTCGTCTTGTGTCGTTCCGCTCAGCTGCATCTTCCTGTTCTTCATTCCTAGACACAGATCTGCCAATGTTCATCTCTTGGACAGCATCGACTTTTTCAGCTGTAGCTCCTGCTTCCTCTACGGCTACCTCAGATTGAGGCGTGCAATGCTCCTGACCAGCTATCATAAGGGAACTTTGTTCAACAGTTCACCAGTCTCCTCCGATTTAGACCCCGATCCTCCAGAATCCATCTTTTGAGTGAGCGAGCTTGAAATGGTTTGCATTTGTGGATTTTCCCTCTTGGTTCAGCTTCTCTTTCCATCCCTCAAAATTACTGCAGACGATAGACACACCTTAACGTTTCACATCGTCTCTATGATTGAATTGAATCCCCTACGATGATGGAAGACAATAATGTTCATTCCATCGCAATGTTCATTACACTTACACCATGACCGATGCGCATCATGATAGCGTAGATCCACTGAACAACTCATCAAACTCTCTTCCCCTTCTGCCGTTTCATATTCATATTGTTGAATGTACTAAATTCATTGCGAATGAGACCGACGAAGGGAGGAAACCAATCATACAATGATGATGTGTGTCTGTGGACGTTCCAGCGTCGCTGCTCCAGATTGTTCAATAGCGATATTGTGCGTCGATGAGTGGTGCAACTGCACCAAAATTGCATCCCCGTGATGCCACTTGGGTTGTACGAGATCGTGCGGTGGGATTTTTATTCATTCGAATGCCATGGGAGGACAATAGAGGCGATGAAGTCGTCGTCGGGAGGATGATTATCTGTGATTCTGTGAATCTCAAACGCCGTAAATCGAAAATTGCTAGTACGCGCCTAACAAAATGAGGCAACTTTCCGAGATCTCGTCAACGATTTTTGAAAGACGAAATTCACACCAATCCCTCTTCTTTGAGCCCAAATACGAATTGGAAGGACGGCATCGTTGGCGACGTGGAGACAGGAAATGATAGAGGACGACTATTGCTTTCGAGTGATGGTCGGGGTTTGGGCTGATTCGAGTGCTATGTACGGCATCGAATGGGTCGAAAGTACAGTAAAACGCCGTAAATTGGTTATCTGAAATTCCGAGAACTAGTTTTTAACTTGTAGAGAGTGCACAAACGATGCCGATGGTACCATAGGTGTCGAGAGTACACATGCACGCGTCTTTGTCGTCTTTGTTTTGTTGCTCACAAGATTAGTTGAGCGAGGCGACGCGACGAGTTGTTGGCGAGAATGAGGACAGACCGAGCGGGCGTCGAGACGGTCCCGAACACGAAAGCTCAATAGCAACACGTGTCGGAAAAGCGACCCGCTATGCCAAAGCGGGTCACAAAAGCGGGTTGGACAAGCGGGTTCTAAAAGCTCAATATGTAGCAACGGCCTTATTTGAGAAAGGTACTCTTGTGTCTGCTCTAAGTCACGCGGTAGCTAGTTCAACACAACATCAGCTCAGGAACAAAGAAGAACATAAAATAATATGTACTACACTTAAAGCAACTAAATAAGTCAGTATGGTATGGTAGTAACAGTCACGACGCCTCTCCAATGATAGATCCTTAATCATATATATATTCTTCTAAGACGAATTCAAATTATTAGCGATCAGATTGTAAACCCTACACGCCAAATGTCTAACAGCAAAGAGACCATCATTCTATCAGACTGGTTTCGTCGTGCATTAGTTGGGGTCGATCTTTCCGCCCTCGCAAGCGAAAGATGTGTTTCGTCAACAACCTACGGCACAGATCTATCGCAATGGCCGTCAACTATTCGTAATTCCATGGCACTCTGCTCGGATGACTATTTGATGCCGGCGCTGCGGGTGGCATATTCATTAGCTAATCAAATTTGCAAAGAGGAAGCAACCGGCAAATCGCCTACACTAACCGTTGATTGGGTGGATAATATCGTTGTTCACGGTAATAATCGAGTTGGATGCGAATCGATGAACGATGGTGGTCGTCGTGACAGTCTAGATAGCATAGCATTCCTTGATAGTCTAGGATTTGATCCCAGTGATGCCGGGGGGGATAACTTTGCCGATAATTTATTCGAATCGGTTATCAATGATCATGATAATACTACATTTTCAGAAGAAGAAAGAGATGAAGGAATTGAAGGGGGTTGTGGTGATTACATTAGAGCACATTTTGCATCATCTCTGTTCAATACGAATGATGATGATAATGATGATGGGCTTGGTAGGGATGCCACGCAACGAATCTATTCTCTCGGGGTAGTCTTCTATGTGTTATTCTCGGGGGGAGAACGGCCTGCGGCACATTTTTCTACAGCTACAGAAGTTGTGGATCAGAAATTAAGTGGCAAATCCGACACAGAGACTGAAGAGCTTTCCCAAGAGCTGTCAGAAGACTTGGATCCTCTTCCCTTCGAACACGCACCCATTGATCTAGCTGGTGAACTGAGCATATTGGATGGTATTGGTGATGATGAATACGTACAAGATCCATTGGGTGATAACACTTTTGATGACGCTCCTCAACATCCAAATCCAAAAAAGAGACACTCGTCGCAACAGAATCGTAACATCAGTAACAGTTGCTCCGTGCCGGTGGAATCGTTGAGAGAAAAGGGCCTTCCGAGTCCTTTGTGTGATTTAGTTGCCAACATGCTGGATTGCACCAATGCTAGTCTTAGTGGAGAGGACTCTTACCAGAGCATGTCTGATGTCCGGAGCGATCTGCGGCTCATGCTGGATAATCCCAATACCTTCCTCCGTGATTTGGACATGACGAAATTATCAACGACGGGATCACAATTCATCGAGAAGACGATGTTTGGTAGGAATGTGGAACTATCCACTATCAAGGACGCATACCGGCGGTCGATATCAGGTGACTGCGGGCTAGTAACAATCTCCGGCACATCTGGCACGGGCAAGTCTCTTTTGGCCAATGAATTCGGGAAGTTCGTGTCAGCAGACGGGGGTATCTTTCTATCTGGAAAGTTCGATCAACTTCAGCAGGGCAAACCATTCAGTGCGTTGGCATCAACATTGAACCAATATTGTGGTATTTTGTTACTTGAAGAAATGGTATCGACGAAAGAGAAGGTGGCATTTCAGTTGAGATCCGTATTGGGGAAGGAGTCATACCACTTGACGAAGATAATTCCCAACTTGGCAACCATTCTAGGCTCTGCGTTGCCTGTTCTGAGTCACAGCGAAGACTGCATCAATGCTCAGAAGCGAGTGCAATATTTGTTGTGTCAATTTGTGGAGGTGATATCCAGTTCATCGTCGGCCCCTATCACACTGTTTCTTGATGACTTGCAGTGGGCAGACGCTGCATCCATCGCAGCAGTGAACCAACTCTTGTTTGCAGCAGGGCCCTTGTCACATAGGAAGTTTTTCTTCCTAGGATGCGCCCGTGAAAAAGATTCTGCAACCAAGTGGTCGAATGCTGTTGACATTCTCGTTGCTGGGGGGATTCATGTCAAACTCGATTGCATGGACGAGCACACGCTGAACACAATGGTGTCAGAGACTCTATGCCTGTCACCACGGCTGACTCGGCCTTTGTCGAATGTAATATACCACAAGACGAAAGGGAATCCACTCTTCGTGTCTCAACTAATGCGTTCGTTGAACAAAGAAGGCTTGCTGCGTCCAAGCTTGAGCCGACGGCGGTGGGAGTGGGACACGAAGAAGATCCGATCTCGAAGACTGCCCGACGATGTTGCAATATTCCTGACGGACTCATTAGGGGAGCTGCCTGACAAGGTTCAACGGGCACTGTTCGTTTTGTCATGTTTTGGAGCATCGTCAGAGAGCGCCTTTGTAGAAAGCCAAGGGTTGGATAGAAACATACTCAAGAATCTTGAGATTGCTGTTGCGGAAGGGTTTGTGGACAAGATTAATGATCAGTATCGTTTCGCCCACGATCGTATCCAAGAGGCTGCATACAACACAACACCAGCGCATAGACGCTGCATCATACACTTCAAGTACGGTATTGAGCTATCCTCTCTGTTGATCGGCGACGAAGATGTGATTGCGAGTGTTCTCTTCACAGCTGTGAATCAGCTAAATCTTGGAGGTCCTCCTGCTGTTCAAGATGTGAGCCATTACATCACTGCTGCTCAACTCAATTTAAGAGCCGGAATGAAGGCAATGGAGATGTCCGATTACGAAACAGCATACTCATATTTCGACAGCGGGATATCTTTTCTTCGCAAGAAGCACTGGCAAGAACACTACGCACTGAGCTTGGAGCTGTATAGTTTGGCAGCAAAATGTGCCCTTACTAATGGCGATCACACCAGCCTGAAGCTGCTTAGTGTCGAAGTGGCGGCAAAGGCTCATTTCTTTGAGGATAAGCTGGACGTGTTGTATTTTGAAACGTGTGCGTTGGCTTATTCATCCAGATTAACGGAATCAATAGAAAAGGGACTTGATATTTTGTCCAAGCTGGGTATTGAAGTGCAAGGAACCAACGTGGAAGCTCGTGTACAGGAAACAAAAGACTTGCTGTCCGCTCATACTGATGACGAAATATTGAATTCCAAGCCAATGACCGATCCTACCATGATAATAGCAATGAAGTTCTTAGGGGAGTTGAAGTTAGGAATGAATCAAATTATGCCGAAATCAGTTCCGTATGTGACGTTCAAAATTATTGAGCTGTCATTGACACACGGAATGAGCCCAGTGTCACCGTTAGGGTTTGCTTACTATGGCTCTTACTTAGCCAAGCAGGGGAGATCAACGAGGGATATCACTATGTGAAGCTTGCTCTGTCCCTCCTCGACAAGGTGGGATCGAGAGAGAATGCGGGTGAGTCATTTTTGTGTGTACACAAGTCAAATCATATGTCGAGCCGCTTCAAGCCGCTTTGGAGTATCATCATGAAGGATACGCTGCTGCTATGGCATCCGGCGATAGCAGTCAAGCCGTCATTAACACTCTGCTCAATTGTATTGGCTCATTTTTTGCTGGTGCAAACTTACAAAGAATGGAAGATTTATTCGCTGACACTGTAAAGTTGTGTGAAGAAAGAAAGCAGTTGAATTACAAGTTCCAGGCCCAGCAAGTTCAGCGTAGCTTGTCAAAGTTGATTGGCACGGGCAAAGAGCCAAAGCATTCATCGGAGGGGCGGGACGTCCTTGCATCAAACAGCAGTGTCTTGAGATCTTACCATTACCAAACAGCATACGTCAGCTTCATTTTCCGATCATATGATGACACGATAGAAAATATCGAGAAGTATTTTGCCCTCCAAGAGACTACTTGGGGAATATTGTTTCTCGCCTCATGCAGTCCATGCATTTCACTACTGGTCTCATCTCATTTTGGGTGGCGAGAAAGTCGAAGGAGCAGCTAGCGATGGTATCAGAGGGGTAACCAATCCAAATTGGCTTTGAGAAGATGGGCGGAGACGTCCCAGTGGACATTTGAGAATAAATGGTACTTGTTGGAAGCAGAGGAGTCATTTTGCAGCAACGATGTTGAAGCAGCTAAAACATATTACAAGAAGGCGATAGCATCAGCGAAACTTCACAAGGTGAGACGACCACAGCAGAGCTATCGCTCTAAAAGCATCCATACACGCTCTTTTTCTGACGCGCGTCGCTTCTTTTTGCATTCTTATAGTTTGTCCACGAAGAAGCTTTGGCTCACGAGCTGGCAGCGTACTTCTATTTGGAGTTGGGAGAGAGAGAACAAACTGTGGAGCATTTTATGTTGGCGCATGAGAAGTATCTCGAGTGGGTGAGTTGATTGTTGAACTCATGAATGTGTTGTTTTGTGTGTTGGTGTTGGTGGATGTATTTACTCACTATGCTTGTCTTGACCGTCTGTATTCTCAAAGGGTGCACTAGGGAAATGTGATAGCTTGCTCAAGTTTGTTGACTTCATGAAGAAGCTGTGGTATGAGGGTGCGATGTCGTAACAACCATGTTTTGTTGGGAGAAGTGTCGCTTACTGAAACAATCCTTGTCCACGTTCAGACCGTACGAGTAATATTGTGACTTTGAGCTATCAGTGACAATGCAGTTGCAGGATTAGGGGTTAGTAGTGGATACAGTCGCCGGTGATATCTGATGTCTAGAGAGTAGGTAGGGCTCGAATCGAGCTCTGAGATACAATAAAGATAAAAGGTTGAATCCGCTTCAAGAAGAGACACCTATCTCTGCAGAAATACAAGCCGCACGCACGGCGGCTCCCTTCCACAGAACCACAGACTTAAACCTTCTTTATTAGCTTTTGCTCTCGCTCCTATCATGCTGCCATCCACCGCCTTCGTCCCATCTTCAGCGATATGGAACAATCACCAACATCTTCCGCACGCCTTTTTTGTCTCTTCTTTCAGTGTGTCATCCTTGCCAAGAGCAGCACCGCTGCATCTCCGAGATGGTGACGATGATGGCAATAATCAACACATCACAGAAGATGGAGACGACCTGCTTCTTCCAACAATATCCTTTCTATTAGCATCTGCATTTGCTTCTATCTACACGATGTGGAGCGAGTACTCCGTTGTTACTAGTGGTTGTGGCCCAAGATCGCTACCTGATGCATTAGAGCGCGGAAGCTACTTGAGTGTTCTCGTAGTTGCAGGATTATCTGTGTTTGTGCGCATAGTAAGCGGAGGACAAACTTTATCAGAGATTTATCAGAATAACACTAGCAAATCTGGTATGAATTACAATCTCTATTTCAACTTGGTGGAAAATTTATCCTTATTAGCTATTGTTGGGGCGTTTGCTGCTTTGGCGGCGCAATCAATCAATGGGGAGCAAATGGATGGCTTGTCAGGTATCAATGTTGACATGTGCCGAGCAATACAGCAAAGTTCAGGCGAATAATCTCATAACACTTCTAACTTAAAAACGATGTCATCTCAGTGTCTTCTGTTTTTTGGATGCCTCTCATCGTCCTTCTTCTGCCTCTTCTTTGTTTCATGGTCTCGTTTTCTATGTCGATGGGATGTCTTCTCCTTTGACTTCTTTTCATGTTTTCTGTTGCTATCATCGTCGTCACCATTGTCACGTTTTCTTTCGTGGCGACTTGAATGAGACCTCTTCTTTTTCTTCCTTTTAGATGATCTCCGTCTTCGCTTCTTTTTTGAGGACGCAGAACTGCTACTACTGATACCGCTATCAGAGCCTGAATCATCATCGCCAGTACCAATGCCACAGTCTGTAATTACAACTCGCTGCATCACAACTGGTTTTCCATTGCCATCTGTCTCTACTTGTGCGATTTGTTTCACACACTCCAAATTTCTCACCACTGAACCAAATGCCACGTGTTTCCCATCAAGATGCAGTGTTTTCCCCAACGTGATGAAGAACTGAGATCCATTTGTGTTTTTGCCTCTGTTTGCCATGCTCAAAATACCCTCGCGATCATGTGATACGTCAAAGCATTCGTCAGGAAAAGTTGGCTTCCCATCATTCGTCGTCGGGGCTGCAAATCCTCCCTTTCCATCAAACATTGAAAAGTCGCCACCTTGTACCATAAAACCTGGAATAATTCTATGAAACTCTGTCCCTCGATAGGTTGGTTCTACAACATCATGACTAGAAGATGCACTGACTGTCGGTCGCTTGGCTTTGGCACGCGATTGGCATATTGCGATAAAGTTATCGCATGTCTTGGGACATTTGTCGTTGTTCAGCTTAAACACAATAGTTTGCGGTGTAGATCCTGCAACAGATACGCGGAAGAAGGCGAACATATTACGTGCATACAGCTCAGACTGCTCTCCATTATTAGTTGGCAGGGCCGCCCGTCATTCAGCCCCAGCTAGATGGTGCCTGGTGCCATTTTTGCAAAATGTAAATTTGTAATTTTGTCCAGACCGGTGCCACCCGCGACCCACGAACGGAGGCTGAACGGAGGCTGAACGGAGGCTCGACTATGGTACGAACGGAGAACGGAGCTGACCATCCTATCCTATCTGCTCATGGAGTCTTGTGCATTTCTTTGTTTTGTTGGAGAAAACCGTCCAGAGCACATCCCTTACCGTTCTTTTTGGTTACTTGGCAAAACAGATTGTCGTCAAGGTACATAACCACTAATTACCATGAATCCGAAGATATTGTTCCCACTTCTTGGGGCTGCATTGCTATCATCAGCCACACTATCTTCTGCATATGTACATCGCAACTTAACTGCCAGCGAGTCAACTATTGACAACGCCTCTCCAAGATATCTAAAGGGCACGAAGAAGAAGAAAAACAAACACATGAAGCACACAACTGCAACTACAGACAACTCAGACGATGACGAAGGGTGGGCCGAGCTTGTTCAAGCAGCAGTAGATTTTGAGGCATCATCGTTTGCCGAGCAGAAGTATCATGCCGCAGATGGATGCTTGGCGAATAACGAGAAGCAGGCTGACATTTGCCTTGCAAGCGAGCATTCTTCCAACGTAGCAGTTCATTGCTGTAGAGGCTCGATGGAAAAGAACAATCTCAGGTGTAGTCGAGACGGCTGCAAGAAGAGAAGTACGTTCTCTGCAGCTAAAAGCTACTGCGAGAACCAAGGAATGCGACTTTGCTCAGTTGCTGAGCTTGAGAGTGGTGCTTGCTGCCGTAAAGGATGCGGTTGGGACAGTCAGATTAGCTGGACTTCAGACAGCTGCAACACTGGTAATCCAAACAACCCTACAAATAAGAATCCAACTAGTTCAGCTGGAACGCTGGTCACAATTGACGGAGATAGAAGTGCAAACTATCAGAGCACAATAGGAATTATGTTCGAGGTGGAAGCAAGGGAAAATGTGGGTATCACTTCCTTCTCAACATTCACAGGCTCCTCCACCAAAACTTGGACGGAAGTTTGGACGCGAGACGGAAGTTACGAAGGCAAGACAACAGACAACTCTGGCTGGGATAAGATTTATTTTGGAAAGTCTCAGCAGCAGGGTCTCTTTGCTCCAACTGAAATAACTCTCACATCACCCGTCTACATTCAGAAAGGATCTACTGCTTCATTCTACTTGGTGTCTCCCGGGAAGATAAAGAGCCTTGAATCCAACGTAAAAGAAGGCAAAGCCATAGCACAAAACGGTTCAATCACGCTCTTCGCGGGTGCTGCTCTAGACTACGATCGATGGGAGAACGGCTGCATTAACGGTAGGCAATGCGTCTTATCCGCAAGATCTTTCGAGGGCACAATTAGCTACAACAGTGTTACAAGTGCTCCAACTGCAAGGCCAACTACTGACCCTTTCGAAAAGCAAGATTCAGGACTGACCTTCAGAGAAGAGCAATGGCTCGACGGACATAATGTCCGACGTGAACAGTGGCACGAAAAGTATGGCAAGAAATACAAACCACTCAAGTGGAGCGAAGAGTTGAAGGACATGGCTCAGTCCTACGCTGACGAGCTTGCTTCAGACTGCGGTCCCACAGTACATGACTCCTATGCAAATCGTAAAGGATATGGTGAAAATCTAGCCTCCAATGCAGGCTTTGGGAGTTGGGGCGAGCTAAAGTCAGTTGACAAAATAATGACTCGATATGTTGAACGAGAAAGCACGTGGGTACCACCTGCTAATAATCACTATATGCAGGTGTTATGGTATGCGACAACGCATGTGGGCTGTGCAGATTCAAAGGGTGAGAAATCTGACGGCTCAGCATGTCGCTATCAAGTCTGTCGCTATGCACGAACCGGAAATTGCAATGTGCAAAGCTTCAATGACGGCACTAAGGAGTGGTGGATGGATGCAGTGATGAGCGATTCGAGCAACTGCAAACCATTTTGCCCCCCGGAAGGATGCTAAGTAGTGTATGCTTAACAATCTATTAAGTATTTAGGCACATACACCAACTCGTACATAACATGCCTGCTCTTTATACTTAGAAGAGGGCATGTACAGGCTCTCTCCGCTTAAAGGGCAGGTGTGTTCTGAAGATGAGAGCAAATAAACCAGCTCGCACTCTATATATTCGAGATGCGTTGTTACTTGCTCGTGGCATGTGTAAACCGTTTTGCCCTCCGGCAGGGTGTGACTAGGCCCGTTGTAGATGTAATTTGCTATGAGTATGTACACAACAGCTATTAATTATTGATAATTTTGGATAGATTCTAATTACTTGTGTAGTCAAACTGTTGGTTTGCCTACTTAAGCTTTGACTACCAACTGCTTCCATCATTTATTTAGGCACACCAACTCGTAACACCACTCACCGAATCTTTACAGCGTACAGGGATTGCTTCCATCAACTTCTTAACAGCATCGTTCACTTCCTCCGAGTAGCAGGTTTGAATAGCCTCCCCCGTTACTGTTGTCAATTCGGATTTCTTTATACAAATCACACACTCCGCTAGGGCATGCAACTGATGCTCTAGCTGCAAACCAACTGAAGTCGAACCTAAACTGGGTATATCCATCTCTCCATCAAGCCGAAACGTTTTTGACGCTTTCGTAGATTGCCATTGTTCAAACTCTTCTTCATTTGTAGATGCCTCCAACGGGGGGTATAACATGACACCAAAATTAGTCACCCCCTCTCCTATTCTTCGTGCCACTTCGTGCATATTGGTGATCAATTGAAGCAATTCTTTGTTATTTTCATCACCAGCCGTGGATTCATCTAAACTCTCCCCGACACACTCACACACTTTCAATACGAGTCCCAAGGTATTCTTGGAGCATTTCATTATATTCACAGCCGCTCGAGCAATTTTCATTTCTGATTCCGAGAACTGCTCCTCTTCTTCTTCATCATCATCATCACGTGGACCAAGTGCCAACATCTCATCAAACTCTTCAATAGACTCATTGCAATCTCTAACCCAAATCATCAATTCCCTCCTCATCGCAGCACGATTTCCTTTCGGAAGTTTCAGTCTCAACCCATCACATGCCGACCAAACTGCACCAGTCTTTTGAGCACCTACATTATTCCCATCATTGGGATTTCCCTGCGCCGATCCATCCTCGTACGCACGGACCAATGAGAGTAGTGATGATATAACCGCCCTTGATGATTGTTTGACGTAGTGACGTAATGATCTAGACGATCCACACTCTGGTGAGAATAATAGTAATGTTCCTGTACCGATGAGCTGTGCCCCCTTTCGTAATTCTAGTGCCAGATTTCCTCCTTCGTGGGAATCTATTTTTCCAACGAGTGCGTATTTGGTGCTTGTGGCGTGAATATACTCTGCTCCGTCGGCTAGGAGTTGATAGGCTGCTGTTACCTCGGTGGGGAGGCTTCTCCAATAGCCAATTGTCCTGCTGCTCTTTTTCTTGCTGTCTGCTGTTCGTTTGATGATGGCGTGCTTTGTTGTGAAGATAGTGACATTGCGGCAGTTGCCTCAGTGATATCTTTTGTTGTATCATCGCCATCGATGGTGCCAGTGTGATACTCTCGCTCGTTCAGCTTTGTGAGCGTGTCTGCCAAACGGGTTAGCGATTCGAGCACTTTAGCATTCATCTTAATGTCGTCGTGATGTGAGTATGGGCGTGTCGTATGAGCAGTGGATTGCAATAGCAAGAGGCAATCTCGACATGGTCAAAAGAGATGTGTGGCTGGTGGCTGTGGGTTGTTGGTGGCGGGACGGACACTGTAAAATGAAGAAGGACTTTCCCTCTTCTCCTGATTTGCCTTGGATGTTCTATTGTTTATTCTTCAGCTTAGCTGGTATTTACATGTGCATGCACTTGTGATTGCTGCAGAAAACTAGACTCTATCTCTTGTAGCTCTTCTAATTCCGTCTATCTGCTACTGTAGAACGTCTATAAGGCCTTAAACGCAGACCTCGAAGGGAAGGAGATTACTCTGAGAGCTCCTGGCGAAATCCATTCAAATCCAAGCAGGAGCTTGAGATAACTTTGAACGATATATTATGAAGTAAATGATGAGCAAACAGGAGCGTGACTGTTCCTCTCCCTGCAAGCTGTGTATGAATATACTGAATACGAATAGACTAGTGGGTTGATATATATACACTTATAATAACTGTCACTCCTACGACTACGTACAAGCTTTACAATCATAGTCATAGAACTGTAATCTTTTGGTTCAGAGTAAAGAGGGCAATTAATCCTGTTGGAGCAGGAACAAAACTGGGCTGGCTGATCAAAACTGAAACCGGGACCAAGGCAAGGAAACTGTACACAAAAATGGATCTGCACATGGTCAATTCTTCTTCCCTCTCACTCTCACAAAGTCTAAATAGACGCTACTTCATATGCCATCTTCCTAGCGTCATCGGAGCTCCTGTGCGATACACGAGCGAGATCAGATGGGTTTAGATGAGGCTGTGCAGCTAGAATGCCGTCGATGTGGGCAAGCTTCTTCTCTTTTAGCTGCCTCAAAATGCTTCGAGAAAACAAAACGAGGTGCTCGATACCAGTGCAATTGATCAAGTCGTCCTCAGACAAGTCATTATCATTAGGATGAACAAAGCCCAGTGCCAGCGCTGTTCTCAACTGTGCTTGCATGCTGCGATGTCTCTCGTTTGAATCTGGCCTCGTCTTCTGCCGAATACCAGCTGCGGTTGACATTGGGCAAGATAATGAGCTGGCTGGTCGCAGCGAAATGTACGGAGACGGAGCGAGTAGGAGTAGGTTTTGTCCAGGTCATGGTTGTTTTTTTCGGTAGAGTTGCTTCGCTTGATTCAGTAAGAATTGTGCTGCTGCGTTGGAAAAACAGAACAAATCGAAAGAATGAGGCGCAGGGCTGAATAGAAGCATGCTGCTATGCTTCCAAGCCAGCAGGTGGTGGTGCTGATTTTGTACATAACAACGTCACAAGAAAGTGTTGAAGTTGGACTCTCTATGATGTAAATATGTCCTTTGAACGCTCTAGCGACGTCAATTTTTGTCCAAAATGATCGCGGATAAAAATATATTGAATGAATGAAGGATAACCTTTAGACTGATTATGATTCACCTGCACCAACAAGAAAGGTGTGCAAGGAGGTACACTACAATACATACCAGCAGATACCGCTGACCCACTTCCCACTTCCCACTCCTCCAACATTTCGGGCCTCGCCTGCATGCACCAGCGTTGCCATCCACCCACGGCGACCAATCCGTACCCAGCAGGCCCCGGGCTTCTTCGGGCACAGCCTCAGCCCCTCCTGGTTTAAGTTTAAGTTTAACTTCTCCTTTCTCTACTGATCCTCGTGTCTCTTAGAGTAGCTACTAAATAAGCCTCGCCTCGGTCGCGAGTACAATACTACAGTAGCAGTAGGTAGCTTCCTTCATCTCTCAAAACGAAGACAACAGTGTTGTAGCACGGATGTGGATGTGAGGAGACAAGTGGCTTGTGTTCTGATCCTGCTCTTGGGCGGTTGACTATGTTGCACTCGTTTGCGTGCCAATGATGAGAGAAGATGTAAGATCATTCCTTTCCGACAACCTACTATCAATATCAAGCTGTTGATATTTCACACTGCAAAAGCAGTAAAGCAGACAACAATCAAATAAGTGCAGGTCTATCAAATTATTCTTTCAAGATCTGCACGGGCTTTGAAGAAATGACTTGTGACCTGCTCTTACTGTGAATTATGGTGCACTAAGTGCAAAACATGAAACTGATGGAACGCCATTGCCGAAAGCACTGCTGTTCTACACAGTGTCAAGCTGTTGATAGGAATGCAGAAGTCGTACTTCAAATTGAGATAGAATAGGAAAGAGAACGGCAAATCAAAGTAAACATTCTAAAGCTAACTTTTATGCTTATGCGGCGAATGGTTTATACCCGAGGCAAAATTGACACAACGAAGCATTATTGGCTAATCTTCCCCATCTACTTATCTTCCAGACTCTTCAACCACGCCTCTTGTTCATACGCCATGTGTAAGATAGACTCTCGTGCTCGGTACGAATGTCTCTCATGAGGCAACATGACTAATTTGGATTCAATGCCAAATGCCTTCAACGCCGCAAAGTATCTTTCACTCTGCATTGGATGAGTTCCTGAATTTTCATCTGCCTCACCATGAATTAGAAGCATTTTTCCAACACGTTCTTGCTCAGACATTTTCTTCACGTGCATCAGAGGCGACATTGTGATGTAAGTATCACGAGCCTCCCAGATACTCCTGTCTTCAGACTGGAATGACATCGGAGTTAGTGTACGGTTGAATGCGCCGGAGCGACCGATGCCGGCGCTGAACAGGCTTGTATGAGATAAAAGATGAGCCGTCATGAAAGAGCCGTAGGAGTGTCCACCAACGGCACAACGATCCTTATCGCAAACTCCTCGTGATACAGCATATTCAACAGCAGCAGTTGCTCCAGAGACAATTTGCTCAATGAAGGTGTCATTCGGTTGAGCGTCACCCTCTCCAATGACAGGCAGAGCAAAGTTATCAAAGACGCACCAGCCCTTTGCCGCCCAATGAATAGGTGACGCCCAGTGAGCACTAACGAACAAATGTTTCGAACCCTTCACCTGTCCAGCTGCTTTACTGTCCTTGAATTCTCGGGGATATGCCCAAAACAACGTAGGGAGCGGAGTACCATCGTAGTTGGCAGGAAGATACAGATTCGCCGTCAGTTCCACCCCATCATCGCG
>JAHBBA010000324.1:0-31296 GCA_018806925.1 Skeletonema costatum | reverse complement strand
TGGAACAACTCCACTGAATAAGAATGACTTGGTCGAAACACGTATGAAGGTAACTATTTGGACGTGGAGGGGTACCAATGACATTGCCATGATTGATGAGCAAATCATGCGATTGTGAATGATGGTGATCGTGCTGTACATTTATTATGGACAGGTGGTACTACTACTACTAATGCTGCTGCTACTACTATCAATGCAATCATGACAAAAAGGAAAACAGTAAAGAAAAAGCTGCAGCTGCAGAGACGTTTATTATTATTGACGGTACTTGGCACAAGCAAGAAAAATTTATCGCAAGGTTGCCCATGTTATGGTCACTACCAAGAATTTCCTTTAATGGGACTAATGTGCCTCCGTCAACGTATGTGCTACGTGGTGATTACAGTGGTTGGAGAGAAAAGGTTTAGTAGTAGTACTACTATAATAATAATGATGGTGGTGGTGGTATATAATGATCTCCTTTGCACGGCAGAAGTGATGCTGCTGTGATGGATCGATGTGGGGATGGTGATTGTGCTAATGTGATTAGGAGGAGATTGGATGTTTTTTCAATCTACCTTTTCACACAATAAACAACAACAATAATGACAATTGATCGAAAAGTTGGGATGAGTCGGATTGAGGTTGTTCACGAGATCAATATTTACCACTGTACATGGATAGGAGCGCAGATTGCAGATTGCAGGAGGAGACAGATCACAGAATTCATATTTAATTTGGCTTTACCTTACGGCCAAGGTGCTCTTGGCTCTTGGCTATCTGTTCGGATCGTGGTCGGGATGAATGCCTATCAGAAGGAGGCTGATTCTGCCAGTTCAATCATCAGTGGGAATACTCTCCAAATTCATCACCATCACTCCCGGGTCCATCGTAAAACTTCTAATGCAACTCGCTTCAACTCAATATCGGTTGGATCTGTAACATGAGAGTAAATTTCGTTCCCATTGGAGCTTGACAATGCTGTCCAAAGTGGTCATCATCGTGGATATTTTTGTGCCCAATCACAATTTCCCTCAACGATCCACCCTCTGTAGCAGTAGGCCTGAAGATGAAGCATTGCTCGAAGGGCGATGGACGCCTCCTCCAACGACTGGTACTCCTAGAATTGATAATAATTGCATTCCAAATACCTAGCAACTTCCTGCAAAACAGTGCAGCTGATCCGTAAGCGCCTCGTGGATGTAATCGCCTCAAACCGCATGAGTTGAGCCTTTCGGAATTCATCGAGTCCGTATGATTCACGGCATACTTTGGATGTTGTTAGGTGAAACAATGCAAGCCATGGTTGTGCTTCGGCTTTAGTTAGCACCAACAGATCCTTAGGGAAAGACCCTCAGCTCACATTCATTGATGTCATTGAACTTCTCCCCTAGACAGATTTTTGTTGTTGGCGATATTATCTACCTTTTGTTCTACCTGGCGAGGGTCCGGGCGTCCACGGCTGTTCTTCGATGAGAGGCACCATCAACAATGGCCAGTCATGGACTCCAACATGGCGGCTTACTATACTTGCTGGGAGATCTGAGGAATTTTCACAGAAGATATCTTGAGAGCGAAAGCTGCCGCTACAGCCGTCTTGTACGATTCATCATAGACAGAATCTTGTACTTCATCCAGACGCGATCGAGTTGCAAGGTATGTGGAGAGATTAGCTGCGGAGAGAGGGCTCTTTTGACGACGAAGAGCTGTGTTGGCCCCTTCTGGTTCCCTAGGAACACCAGATGTCGAGCACAATAGTCGACTAAAGATAGCAAAAAATGATCTCCGTTCGCCTTCGAGGAAATGCAGGTGGGATCCTTTGTAGAAGACTAAATTCAACCATACGATACTATGGTTGTTTTGAATGCAACACAAAAGCACCACGGAGTGTGTTGAGGTTTCCAAGCTAGTAGAGAAGCCAATCCCTTTAGTTGCGCCCGAATCATCCGCCTCTGTCTCCTCATCGACATCATTCAAAATATCGTAACGCATCCAACACACCACGTTCACCTCCCTCGATTTCAAATTCGAACCTCGTCGTCTTTTTCACTCTCAACTTCGATTCCTTCATGTTTACGAATAGAGAACATTGTCTCTCCAGTATTCCACATGCCAGCAACGTCTGATCAAATCCTCCAACTGTCCGCGTTTTCCAAAAAACGCTTCTACAATGTACTCTTCGTGAGGCACTTCCACCTAACGAGAAAACAATTCATCCATTCTGTGAGGCAAGCTGCTCGCCGTACCGACCAAATTCGATTGAGATGCCGAAATCACCCCAGCCGTGAGATGAGCTTGGATTGAAAGTCGTTCCAAGTTGGTGCAGTATGTTTTCATGAATTTTGTTTGAGCCAATTTCCTCTACAGTCGCGGCGTAGATTGAATTAGCAAGCTGTTGGTTTCTAAGCCTGGCGAACGATCAGTGTTTCCTCTGAGGCAGATGGCATAGCTGATGAGGCCGTGAATATGTCCGAGTAGGATTGGTGATTCATATGGAGAGGGAGTGATCAATAATGTATATAGTGGAAACTGTTGACTTGACCAGAATATTATGGCAGCCTTCATAGGCTGCTGAGAGTGATCAATGAAATGATACCGCAGTTTTTTTGCCTACTATTTATGACAGCGCCGCCTTTCGAAAAAATTTCAAAAGCAAAATATCGAATTCGAACGTCCTCCACCTTCTCAGCCTCGACCTCAAATTCTGTCCCTGCAATTTCTACAGCACAGGGGGTCGATCGCTCGAAATAACTACCGATCAAAACTTCAATGCTTGCTATACCCCCATCGAAATCTCAGCTAGCTGAAATTCTTTACCCCCTCTTCCAGATACTAGGGGAAAGCTAGGTGACAACTTCGACTTATACCCCCTAAATCTCAGCCTAGCCAAAATTCGTATACCCCCCGGGCCGGGGATAGTTCGAGCTTCCCCCCTGTATCTTGCGCCTATAAAGTATTTGGCGGGAAGCCTGTGGCCTGTTGTTTCACCCTGCCTTCCTCTCTAGAGCTTCTCTCCTACCTGAGGAGTAAAGTGGGTCGCTTTGCTATCGTCTCATGAGTCCGTTCCTTCAGGACGATAGACTTTTGTCCATGGTTGGCGTTATGTTACCTGCAATTCGTTCTGCTTCTACGTGTGCAATTGCTCAAGGCGGGTGGAATGATGAGACCCACAACATTACATCACACGACTATATGTATCCGCATGCGAATGAGAGTAGTTAGAATAAGATGTAGTTGGTGACATTGCTTGCTCGTGATTGAGAGAAGAGAAAATAAAGGTAGGCCGCGAGCGAAGAAAAGAATGATGGCTATTGTATGTTGACGTAGACAATTGCGTTAAAGTAATAAAAGAGCATGTTTATATTGTATTCTTCTTTCTTACTCGCGTAGGATGCAGGTATGGGTTGAATCAATCGCTTACAGCTGTGCATTGTGCATATTTGAGGAGTGAAGAAGAGGGTGATTGAAATTGAACATCTTGTAGGCGACATATTCAATGCAGTAATCCTTCTCTCTCAATTAAAATGATCGATGATGATTAGAGATTCGCTCGTGCATTATTTACCGAGGTACTTGCAGCTACACTTGCACATCTGCGGATGAAACTGATGCATCTGAACGTCGGTTTTCTATTCCCTGTCGCCGCTGCCTATGCGGCAGTGTTGTATTGTATAGATATGTTTTGCAATTGTGTATCATACATTGATTCGTGCGAGGAAATTCGGAGGAGTATTGCTCACACCAGACTATCAAACTGGTGCCGTGCAGCCTGGCTGTGTAGCCTGTTCTGGAGCTGATAGGACAGACAGAGAGCTGCAATGCGGGCCCTCGGGGCCTTATTTGGTATATCTGCTGCTTTTACTTTGTTAGGTTATTTTTCAGGGTTACCCTACTATAAAGTTGCTCTGCAATGCTTTGTGTGTTGTTTCTTGCTCTTCTGTCACTTTGTCTCTTTTTTCACTTGCTGTGCGCGCCTGTTCTATTTTGAAAATAAGACAGCCATCTTCAAAAATCTGCTTTGAAAATAAGACAGCCATCTTCAAAAATCTATTTTGCAAATAAGACAGCCATCTTCAAAAATCTATTTTGCAAATAAGACAGCCATCTTCAATCAAATTGACCAGAATTTTTTCAAATTGACCAAATGACCGATCCGGTCATTTTGTTTTTTGCTTCTCTTTTCTCTTGCAACAGCTTCTCTGCAGGATGAACGCGCACACAGCACTGTGAGAACCATATGAATTAGTTTTGCACTTTCTTGCAATGACAATTTAGCTCAAACTCGGGCGCATCTAGAGCATACCTGGTACTTTTTTACATAGGAAACCCATACAAAATCAATTCCTACTGTGTAGCCGGTATGGTCTACAGGGCCTCTACGTGTCACACAAGAAATGTTTCTTCCTAAATCCTTCATATACTATTCCTACGTAGGCTCCTGTAGAAATATCTGGCCTCACTTAGCCTCATTGCTCACCATAGAATTGAGGGCACCTCCGGCACCCCGGAATTACGTTTCACGCAATCTATCCGGGGCCCCGAGGGCGATCATCATGTACTACATGGGACGATTGCGCCGATTGACGTTGACGCCAGTGCCACCAGTTCAAAATCCTTCGAATACATTGATGTAGGACGATGCAAGCGTTAATTGTTGTATACATCAGACGGTTTCTACCGTGAGAAAAGAATGGGACAACTAAAGGTCATTCACGATTTCATCATCCATCGAGAGAATCATTGCTATGTTTTGTCACGTAAGACAAGGTTTGGTTGGAACGAATCTCCCTCGAGTGTGGAGTATGCAGCAGTTGTTGGCTGACGGACGAGCCGGCAGATCTAGAGTATTGTACTGCTGCTTCGATGAGATTTATGATTTACCCCCTTCAGCACGAAGGAGCAAGCAAGAGTCCTTTTCTCATAAATCCACAGTGGGACTTAGTACAATTGAAATTACTACAAAGTTCGAGTGGTAAAAACCAAGAAAACGCAAAGCAGTGCAACAGCAACTAAGTAACCGGCAACTGAACAACAAAGATACGAATAAAATTCACTGACCATTACCAACATAGTATCATCACTTCGTTTCTTCATCACCATAATCTGAACTGACAATATGGGAGCACTACGCCGAAGACTTGTGGGAGATAACATCTCGGTCACAGCCAACACAACTGCAACCGATTTTGGGCGGAAGGAGGTCCTCCGCCTCAACAATATCCAAACTTGCGCTACTAGCAATCGGCACTCTTGTGATGATTGTCGCTGTTCCAATGCTATACAACATGCCGACTCCCGATCTTCAAACGTCATCCGCCCAGAAGCAGAAAAAATGATGTCACTGTAAAAAAAGATACAAATGATGTTGCAGCGTCCGAATATGAAAAGCCCCAAAACGTGAAGAGGGAGATGCAAAGACAAATCAAAAGGCCACCAAACCATCCATTGCATGGGAAGTTCTGCCCGCAGCAGATCATATGGATGCGACTATTGCAGAACTCAAGCCGGCCACACTTTGTACATGTGCCAAATGTGGATCGACTTCATTGTGGGAAGAGCTTTTTGCAATTGTTGAAGGAAAATCATTCGAGTCCATGAATTGGAACACAGGTCCACCGTGGATACATGATTTGTCGAATAAAAAGCTATGGACAAACATTGAAGCCAAGAGGAGGACGGATGGTCCATTTTTAAGGATCAAGATTCATTTGCATTGATTCGTGATCCAAAGGATCGCATCATGTCGGCGTGGAAAAGTAAAGTGACATGTGATACAAACAAAGAGATTCGCGGGCACAGAATTTTTGTTCCTGAATTATTGAACTTGGTTGGTCCAAGTAGTAATATTACTGCACGAACTGACAAAGGATTTCCCTGCTTGGACTTGTCAGAATATTTAACAGTGCTTTCTCAAATACATGGGCAGGGGAGAGAGGGCTCGCTAGAAAGTCATTTCCTGCCGCAACATTTGGGCTGCTTCAAAGATGTGCCACCTTCCATGTGGACTGTTGTCACAACAATCAGTGGTCCAAATGCACTTTGTTCCTTGAAATCTGTGTCTTGAAAAGTGCAAACATGTCGAACATGGATGATGGCTGCAAAATGATCAAGGACTCATGGTCGCGCTAGGAGTGTGGATCTTTCAAGAGCAGACGAAGTCATCCTTGACAGGATTACAAGCAAGGAATATGAAATGTTGGGACAGTACCTTGATGCATAGTATTCCCCATCCCTAACTTGAGTCTAACTAACCGATGAGATCTAAGTCCCCGCTTGAAAGATGAACGCATTGAAGGGAGTATGATGAAAGCAGTTATCACAGATTAATCAATCAGTAGTAAGACAGCACCAAATTCTTGTACATCCATCTACCTCCCCTCATTACAGTAATCCGAGAGGCAACAATTCTTCTACTTTTCCAGTTAAGCGCAAAAGATCGATGCCACTCCACACAATAGGCAGGCGGCAACTGTGCAAAGAACGAACTTGCTACCACAGACAGTAGGATTGCTAATCCAACGAGGCAAGAGATGTCATGAAACACTAACAGAAAACAGTGCGTGCCAAGCAACGGCATTGAGTATTAGACCGACAACGCAGCTCAGTTCAAGGGCAAGGGGTTTATAGGTGTATGAACGATATGAACCTGCTGCTACAGCTACATGATCTATTTTAACATCTCAGAAAGGAACATCAACATTCACTTCAATAAAGGAGTTTATACTCCCTCTAAAAGAAATTGTAGTAAGAAGAATGAGCTGTAGCCCTCCGCTGCGACTTCCTCTCACCATCTCCACGATTCTTTTCCCTCTCCTCCTCCCTCTTCCTCTGAGCAACACAGACATGGCACTGACAAACACCTAAACAACTCGGACAATGCCATTCAGAATCCAAGTTTGAATTCCTTCATAATCTCCTCAATGTCATTACCATTGGGTGTCGATGGGTCACCACGGACATCATCTCCTACGGAATATTTGGATGTGAGACAATCAATGCAAAATACTTTACCACATTTGGCACCTGTAAATCCTGATAGTTTCCAAAAGTTGCACACTCGATGTCTATTCGAAGACTTTCTACATTCGTGACACTTCTTTGTCGCACGTGGTTTGGGCATTTTCTTTGCTGCTGCTGCTGCTGCTGCTGTTGCGGGTGGTGATGACTTTTTGGTCGAAGTAGTTGTTCTATTGTCCTTGATACTGACATTTGACATGGAAGAAGGTGGTCTCGACATGGAAGAAGAACTGGGTGGTACATCTTGTGGAGGATCTTTTTTAGAAGAAGCGAACTGTTGTTTATCACTTCGTTTATTCTTCTTTCCATCTTGGACGACTTTACTCCGGCGTCCATCGTCCCGACGAGATGATGAGTCATTACTCTTGCTACGCTTCAAATCGGGTTTACTTTTCTTTCTCGTTTGGTCTTCCAAAGAGTGAGAGGATGATTTTCGTTTGGATGGTTTATTATTCACCGTTGCTTTTGTCGTTGCTGTTGTCGTTGTCGTTGGGAGTGCAGCAGCTCTCCCGCTGCTGCTTGGTGAAACATTCAAAATCTCCTCGTTGGGTGACCTTGTTCCCTTCATCATCATCATACCAGTACCTTCCAATTTGATATTCATTCCATCAACCAACGAATCCACATCCTCCTCCTCCATCTCCTCATGATCAATCTTTGCCATGGGATTACTCTCCCTCACAAACTCTCGTAAATGTTTTCTAATAATCTGTTGCTCCCTCTCTCGTTCCTTCTCCATATCAGCTCCCGACGTTGTTGTTTCCTAGTCTTTTCACTCTCATTCCCATGCAAATTGGTGGTGGTATACCCTCCCCCCTCCTCGAGAGCATTTGTGAGCTTTTCTAGTTGATGGATTTGGGGTAATGATGATTGTAGGATGTTCATTGCTTGTGCATGTAGTGATTTTTTGGAACTAGTGGATGATGATGATGAAGATGATGATGAAAGTGCTTCCACTTTGGAGGCGGCATCTTCAAGAGAGGCGCGGAGACGACGAGCTTGTTCGAGTTGAGAGTGAATCTGTTGTCGTTGGATTGGTTCTTTTCTGTAATGTATGAAAAAGAGAAAAGGATGAGGATGTGTGTCAGAGAGAGAAAAAGGTTGGAATGCCTTCATGATGTGTGTGTGGAGGGAGCCAAGAAAAAGGGTGACTTACGCATCGAGGTGTAGCGATCCAATTGACCACCTCGTATTGCGACAGTCTGCAGATGAATACGTTGATTGTATGCAATATGTACGTCAGCGGTGTAGTTTCAAGTAGTGAAAACGGAAAGACACACAAGATGTGAGTGATGTATTTATTGCAAAGAAACGTTGCAAGTAGTTTCCTTCACGAATTGACTAATCATCTACACGAAATAATGCACGAAAGAAGACCATAATATACACTTGCAGAGACCATCACTAAAGATCGGTCCTACAACTGATGAGAGACACATGGCAAGGCACCCTAAATATCCGCAGCAGAAATGTGTCATGTTTTCTGTTTTTTTTTCGTCACCATTTCTTCGTTACTCACCCGTCCTTGAAGAAAAATTGGTAAGGCCGATGTGTTATCCACCTGAAGAGTCAGTCGTATAGTAGATGATGAATCATCGGTCGTTGTTGTTGTCGGTATACTTCCTCCTTCATGGCCGTTTGATGGTGGTGGTGGGGATGGAGTCGTCATGGTCGAGCTCACAAAAAAAAATGAAATGGTTTGGCCAGAAAAAGGATGAAAATGGTTTTGGGTAGAAAAAGAGCCAATTGAGATTCATATCTTGTGATATATTTTTGGCGGACGACCGCGCGGATCGGTTCTCAATACGAGAAAGCAAAACGTTCTTCGCCGGCTGACCTCCGAGCAAAAAAAAATCGAAACATCTCGAAAAGATTTTCACAGCAGAATTGGCATTATTGCCTATTACTGCCTTCATAGCGTTGTAGTGGCTAATATAAGCGGCGGAGACGCCTTCCGCTGTTGCCGACTGTCCCTCCACATCCTACTCGGGTATTGTGCTGCGTCACGTCACCATCGGGCGAGTATTTCCTCGCCCCATGCCGTTAGAAACGTTGCCATTATCGTTCAAAATTTAGCACCGTCTGAATACATCACCTATCCGCCGCTGTTTCTTCTCATGAACGAGCGGAGATGTTGATTTCGGCGGTGATAGAGGATCCCTTGGATGTCTGAGGAGGTCAATTTCCCCCGGAGGACATTCATTCAATGCATAGATCCGTGACGAGATTCAAGAAACTGGAGGCTGATCAGTCCTGAGGATATACGAAGTATGTTGAAGGAATGGCGAGGACCACTCTGTCTTGAGGGCCAGCGCACTTATTGCTGTAGATGGATCACTCTTCTGCGGTGTGTCTTCTGAATCCGAGGCTTTCATGTGTTAATTCTTCTGGATAGGAGCAGGTAGTTGATAATGGATGTGGAATGTGCCTTGAGGCTGCAAGGAGTGATGATGCTGGTGAGCGGTGAGAATCGGTAATGATTTAACTGATGTTTTTAGATCATTAATTAATCATTTTCTTTGTTGGTCCCTGTGAGGTGGCAATCGGTGAGCAGGTTATGATCGCATGTCCTTTTGTTATGATTTGACATTGCGTGATACTCTTTCTCCTCCTTCTCCAGTTTCACACGTATTCCATCACTAGCTCGCAGCATTCGCACATTGTTTAACATCTCCTTCAACTTCGGCTTAATGTAGAGCTGAATGTAGAGTGATGTAGTGCTAGCTGCTGCAACTACCGCCTCCGTGGACTTATTGTTGTGGTATCAACGCAAGCTTGGTGTGCACGTACGACGAGCTGTGGCAAAGTCTTCTATGCTGACCATTCTTGCTTATAAGCTCCTGAAATATCCTGAAAGATAAGAATGCACACCATCAAATCCAAGTTCAGATGCGGGTGAAAGTGTCCCCACTGCTTCGCGAATACTCGCCCTTCGCCCTCTCATCATGCAAGCTTGGGATGACCACCTTGCTTGACCTTCTTCCCAATACCCGCAGCGAAATGGGGTCGTCTCAATCCTTTTGTATCCCTTCAGTTCTCCAGATGGTAATAATCATTGGTATGGCTACGTGAGCCTTTGCAGACAAGTTTGCTGCAGCAAGATTGCATCACGGATTTATCTTTCACTCGAGATCGTCAATAAACAGAACGGGCAGTCGCCACCATTGTGTGTTCTGCGGCAGCCTAACTTAAATCTCGCCCACCACCGTCCAAATATCTGCATCCACCACTCATGATGAGGAAAAAGGAACAAGGATCCTGGAAACAGCGGCGGATAGGTGATGTATTCGGACGGTGCTAAATTTTGAACGATAATGGCAACGTTTCTAACGGCATGGGGCGAGGAAATACTCGCCCGATGGTGACGTGACGCAGCACAATACCCGAGTAGGATGTGGAGGGACAGTCGGCAACAGCGGAAGGCGTCTCCGCCGCTTATATTAGCCACTACAACGCTATGAAGGCAGTGTAATAGGCAATAATGCCAATTCTGCTGTGAAAATCTTTTCGAGATGTTTCGATTTTTTTTTGCTCGGAGGTCAGCCGGCGAAGAACGATTTGCTTTTCTCGTGTTGAGAAACCGATCCGCGCGGTCGTCCGCCAAAAATAATACCTCTCGCCATGGGTTGTTTGTGTTGTGGGCGTGTGGCTGGTGGCTGTGCGAGCTCGAAAAAACTTCCAAAAATCTTTGAGAAGTCAACGTGGCGCGCAAAACGAAGTCACACTTAGCCAAAATTTATCATTGCAGAGCAACTTTTACAGTCGGATACCTTGTAGAAAAACAATTCTCAGACGCATTACAGCACAGAACACGTGCTCTCAACGCGGGCATTTCGTCGAGCTTCGTGACGCGACCTCACACGCTGTAGTCTCGGTTTATAGAATCCGATCGAGGGCGCAAAAATTAAAAATCATGTAGAAAAAAGTTTTTATTTTGGTTTTGGCGGGCTTAATTTCGGGGTTATAGTTCTAATTGCTTGAGCTTCCTTCCCTCCAAAAAAAGTAAAATATCGTGCGTTGCGCAAAAATAAAAGGGTTTGAGGGCGCCATTGTCGAAAGCTTAGAAACCGAGGACTACAGCGTGCGAACCTCCAAGCTCAAGTGTGATTTTCACTCGATTTTAAATATTTTCGCCCTCCATCATGAGTCACAGCCACGAAGCTCTGCCTATTTGCATTAGGAAATAGCATTATTGCCAAGCATTCCATTGTATTATAACACTTAAGTTTAGTCGTCTTGGAACGTGGGCATTGTGTCTAGTCGTTTCTAGTTGATTTCGAATTGATTGTACTGATTTCTGAGCCATTATCGAGCCGACTGGTCCAAAATAGCAAACGATTTCATGCCACATCGAGTGAAAATGAGAGTGTAATGGACCGAAGTGAATGCATTTGGCCAAAGCACAACAAGGAAGCTTCCTCTGGAGAGGTGTGTAGAATGGAATTCAAGTGCAATCATTCGAATCGTAATACAATTAGGTTTGTCGTATACATCACTCTTCGTCTCCCATCTTTTCCTTTTCTTTGTATGAAACGAATCTCTCTAGCTCAAATAAACGATTGACCCAGTGAGCGCGTAGGCTCGACACTTTACTTGTACGAGTTTGTAGAATGGTTCTTGATGCATTTGTCCATGGGAGCGCTTTATCTTGCATTCAAGAGAACATGCAAATGAAACTCCTCTCTCACAATAAATCGACAATGATCCATTCGAAACATGCCAAAGGGGTTATTGCGAAATGATAATAATGATCCGAGTGCAGCTCATTGTATTGTAGAAGGGATGGACGCGATTGATGACACCATTCCATTCACATTTCTCCAACTAGCAACGCAATCTTCCACCAGAACCGTTAAATGCCGTTGAAAAAATGAAAGTTGTGATTAGGCATCCAGAACAGGTGGGGAGGCACTCGAGTAAAAGTGGTCGACATTACTTCCAATGAGATAGTAGCATCGGATTTTTGCCATTTTTGTTGAGTGCCCCTCTGATTATGATGCATCCTTTACCCACATCCCCTTCAGAGCTGCCGTCGATGGAAGGAAAAAATAAGTGCTGTCAGAGGAGTGTCTAATTGATTCGAAAACGTGCGATATTGCTCGGACGTCCACTACCGATGTCATAGATTCGAATGGCCGAGACATCAGATCGACCGGGGGTTGGGAAGGCACATTAAACCCACGGTAGACATTTGGCTCCTACACCAAAACAGCAAAATTTAGAAATCGCTAGTACACAGTCAGGATCTTTGGCGGACTCGATGAATCACAGCGCCAAAATATCCTCAGAAGAGGTTGTAAGCATCGATTCGAGTTGGGCGACCTTCGGTTGAGTCCATCCGCCTGCGCCTCGAGAATTGATGGCTGCAGATTGCACCTAGTGCATGGTTATTTTTAGTTAGGGGCTTGTTAGCGATTTTTTTCGCTCGACAGCGTGTCACGAGCGTGCCGCCACGAAAAAACAATTAAAATATGACGGCCACGAAATGGCACAAAAGAGGCCTTTGAGAGACGGACGTGAGAACACTCTCGCAAAAGACGGTACCCACGCCGGGCTTGCCGCTCCCCCAACGCCAGCTAAATCATACGACCTTTTCTCGTTCTATTTTCTGTGATTTTCTGCCCGCCAACAAATAAAACAACGCCCGATCAGTTGCTGCAAAGTTCTCTGATCTCTGAAAGTCAAATCAGTGAGGATTTCCTCCCCCCTCTTGATATCTCGTGTAGCATAGTACAGCTGTGAGGTGCTAGTCTCGGGCAACCAAATTGACTTCTTCAGGAGTCAAGCCCGTGTTCAACATGGCAGAAATGTTAATTGGCCAACATGATCTTCATGGGTCCATCCTGCTCAAGCCGCTGCGCCCAAGTCCACTCGGTGATATCACAAGCTGCCTTTTCGTGGCAGAGCGCAACACAAATCGTCTATACGCCATAGCATCGGGAAATACTACATCCGAATCGTACCATCATGTACAACCTCTCCCTTCCTCATGTCACGGGATGCGAATAGACCTCTACGAATCCCCATATTTGGATGACTTAGCATAGAATGGTGGAGCCCCCACCCACGGTTTTGAAGCTACCACTAATCTCTCCTCAAATGAGAAGTAGCCTTGGGTAGGTGGCACAATATCATCAAACTTGTACGAGCTATCAACTTCCTTATTGTACACATCTAGAATCATCTGCCACTCCTTCATGCTTGGTGGCTTAACAAGTACATAGTCAAACACATCGCATAAGAAGTGTGCTCGAATTTGTAGAAAGCCGATGTTTGCCAGCCGTGTGGGGGTTCTTTCACTACGTTGTCATCACCTCCTTGTGTATTTGCGTCTTCAAAGTCATACTCATGCAATTTATCAGGATTGTAGGAGTGTGATGTGTTCAACTCGACGATGAGCAGACGAATCAACCACAGCCGCGGAAGAGAACCCCTTGACAGTGAAGCCAACAACAAAGATCAATGAAATAGCCATTGACAAATCGTATCAATGTCTTTTGCTTCATAACGAAGGAAATGATGGCATTGGCATTGCAATGTTGACCAAAAGATCTCTTGTTGTTGCTGTTGTTGTCCATTGCTGGCGTCATGCCACCGCTATCTTCCATGCCATCGTTGTAGTCGAGTGTTGGAAGTTCTTGTCTCCTAAGCCTCATGATGATAGCGATTTAGTTACTTATCAATATGGAGATGGAGAGATACACCTAGACTTTTTAGTTGTTGCTGTTGCTGCGGCTGGTGGTGGTGGTGTTTTGTGTTTGGTATTCCTCTTTTTGGCCATAATGTATGTAACATCATAATCATCATAACACACCTACACGTTTTGAAGTTGAAGCAAGACACTTTTTTCATGAAGCAAAAGGGAGTGGCGGAGTGTTTTAGAAAGTCTGGTAGAGAGCAAAAGTAGTCAAGGAATACTTGTGACTATTCGGCTAATAGCATAGTTCTAGTTTCTCTCCATTAGGTACCACTCCACACTTTTAAATCTAATTATTGTATGTATGTACTATAAAAATCAGATGTGCGTGCAACACCACTGAGACTGCAAAATCGTGCTGATTCCAACAGTACAATACTGATTCCGTTTGTCACAACATCGTATGTATGTAGGGCATTTGAAAATCCCTATTCCCCAGCCAGCCAAGCCCAGGGCCAGTTGCAAGTGCAAGAAGTTGCTACATATGATACTCCTAACTTTCAGGCCGAAAAAATCCATATGTGGGCTAGTGGACCGCGACAAGCCGTCCGTTCTAGTCTATCTCTATGTTTGAGTGAGTCATTTCCGTCGCTGGTGTCGCTAGACAAATTCAAGGGTCTTGTTGAGGCGATGGATTTAAGGAGCCGCACGCGATGAACTCACGAAACGCGACTGATTTCGGACCATGGAGGAGCTGCCAAATTTTGGGTTCGCATCGCGGCATCGTTGACGGGCTAATGAATCTTCGATGGGAAAGCAAGTGGACACATGGCATGGTCCGGTCCGCTTGTGTGATTTTTGAACCCGGTATGAAAACATTTGGCCTACAGATACTTATTTGAGCGGAACACTTGCTTCTGTGACCTTTCTCGGTGTGATCTTGTGAAATTCATATTCTTGGAAGGTACTCTAGAGCGGCGAGGAAGTCCACCGATCGTCAAGGAAGAGGAGTTGGAGTGCAGCACTTCTAGCTCACCTGGGCTCTCGCCCCTCACGTTGCATGGTCTTATTCTTAAATTAAGTATCTCCACGCCAGGGGGACTATTGGAGTCAAACAGGCGAACGAATAAGACATTCATTATCGTTATGGTCTATATAATGATCTATCTCTATCCTTCAAAGGCACAGATTAAAAGCTAGTAAATACAGTACGGGTGTGGCTGCTATTTCACCCCTCTTCAATCACATCCATCGACATCGAGCCTGAGAACGTACCACAGTCAAGTCAACAGTGAGAGAAGAATATAGTGCTGATACAGCAATCTCGAATGATTCAAGGTGGTATTCATATTCTTATCTAACAATAGAGTTATCTTATCATTATCATATCATACTCATACCACTCTACAACTTCAAATCTCTAATCTCCTAGCCTCTCCCTGTTTAAGCGGATCGGAGGTATACAAATATGAAGATATCTCTCACTCTTCATTCCCACTGCTCCGCCCAAACACACAGAGCATCAGCATATCACCTCCCTATCCCTACTATCTACCATCCTCACATACCAAGATCAGTTGCTGCAAAGTTTCTCTGATCTCTGAAAGTCGAGTCAGTGAGGATTTCCTCTCCCCTCTTGATATTTCGTGTAGCATAGTACAGCTGTGAGGTGCTACTCTCAGGCAACACATTGGCTTCTTCGGAAGTAAAGCCCGGGCTCAACATGGCAGAAATGTTAATGGCCAACATGATCTTCATGGGTCCATCCTGCTCAAGTCGCTGCGTCCAAGTCCATTCAGTGATATCACAAGCTGTCCTTTGTGGCAGAGCGAACACAAAGCGCCTATACGCCATAGCATCGGGAAATACTACATCCGAATTGGTACCATCAAGAACAACATCTCCCTTTCTGATATCCCATGAGGCGAAGAGACCTCCAAGTATTATGGGCAAGGCATGGAATGGTGGGACACCCTCGTTGCTGTATCGTTCACCAATCTTGTCAAACAAGTAGCCTTGGGTAGGTGGCACAATATCATCAAACTTGTACGAGCTATCAACTTCCTTATTGTACGCATCTAGAATCATCTGCCACTTCTTCATGCTTGGCGGCTGAACTACGTAGACGTAGTCAAACACATCACATAGAAAATGTTGTCGAATTTGTAGAAAGCCGAATGTTTGCCAGCCGTGTGGTGGTTCTTTCACTACGTTGTCATCACCTCCTCGTATGAGTGCCTCTTTGAAGTCATACAATTTATCAGCATTGTAGGAGTATGATGTGGATGTGTCCACCTCGACGCGTGCAGACGAATTAACCACATTAACCGCATTAACCGCGGCCACAGAAGAGAAACGCTTGAGGAGCTTGACCGTGAAGCCACCAACAAAAAAGCCACCAACAAAACTTAATGTGATTGCCATAATGAATTGTATCAATGAGATCTTTTGCTTCATAACGAAGGAAATGATGGTATTGCAATGCTGTCCAAGAGATTTCTTGTTGTTGCTGTTGTTGTCCATTGCTGGTGTCATGCCACTGCTATCTTCTAAGCCATCGTTGTAGTCGAGTGTTGGAAGTTCTTGTCTCCTAAGCCTCATGATGATGGCAATTTAGTTACTTATCAATACGGAGATGGAGAGATACACCTAGACTTTTTAGTTGTTGCTGCGGCTGCGGCTGGTGGTGTTTTGTGTGTGCTTTCTTTTTGGCCATAATGCATGTAACATAATCATAACCATAGTAGCCTACACGTTTTTGAAGTTGAAGCAAGACACTTTTTTCATGAAGCAAAAGGGAGTGGCGGAGTGTTTTAGAAAGTCTGGTAGAGAAGCAAAAAGTAGTCAAGGAATACTCGTGACTATTCGGCTAATAGTATCTAGTTTCTCTACAATACCACACCACATTTAATCGTATTTTACCGTATTTTACTACGTTAGGGGGGGGCCAGCCCCTAGTAAAATCTTTAGTCACGAGTGGTTCGCGGAAAATAGTTTTGTCAAACTTTTTGATTTTTGACGACGATGGCCAAAATTGTCCATCGCCATTTCGGAGTAAGAAATACCCCCCTTTTGCGCCTTAATCTTTGTTAGTACTGCATCTAGCTTAGTTCTTGCTGGTCGGGCGCACCCACCGTACCCCCGTGGGTGCGCCCGGCGAGTTTGGTGGTCCCAAGTGCTCCCCCGGCTGAGATTAAGCTGCAAAAGTCACCGATTTTGATGACAAAAGTCACCATGAACGCCGATATGGTGCTATTAATAGATGATCAACATGATTCATACCAAGAATATCCGCATCCTTCAATGCTATGGACCAAGGATGATGCCATGGTGGCTCGGCGGTGGCTCTAACGGACCGTAACGGCTTCGTCGGCGGCATACCGATCGACTCACGATGGGCCGAATCCGCTCAAAATCCAGAGGGAGAATTGCATTAAAGGAATGAACAATAGACATACAGCAATCAACCTCATAATATCTACTTCGTATGAGTAATTGGCGTTGGATGGTGGCGTGTTTTGGTGGTTCTTTTGGAGTGGGGTCATAATAATCAATTATATCATACAAAAATATGAAACATCAACTCAGCTCAGAATATATCATTATGGCATAATATGGAAGCCAAGGGCATATCATACCCCAAACAACCGGACCCGTCGATGTTATTGATCACTATGGATGTCCCAGTCGATTGGTGTTGGATATAAATGACGATAACCATGCCATCAGCTCGCTCTACCGCTCTGACGAAATAAAATAACACAACAAATTTGCAGCGCTAATTTTGGTTTTGTAGGATTGGAGACTATCCACATCATTTAACTGTGCAAACCCGCTTCCAATATAGTCTGACTAGAGCATATTATCTTTATATGCTATTTGCAACAGAAAGGAATGTGATATGAACAATCTTACCCCTTCCCAGAACATCAAATCTGACTCAACGCACGCAGACATTCATCACTATTTCAGGATAATAAGACGGCTACAAACCCTATCCAACCCTACAGCACTCTTCTATTGCTTACCATTGGTGATGGTACGCAGCGTTTGCGGTCGAATAGCTCATTCTGTGGACGTCATATGCCCAAAACATGAAAAATCGATGATTTTGATGGCTCAAATTTAACAACTCATGAGCATATATTAGAGCGCTTCAGTAACCTACGACTATACCATGGTGCGCAAACGTGTTCGAAATATACGTCCTACGAGATGTGCTTGTTCTGGTAGTACTGAATGATCATTTGCTTCAGATATTGTGGAATATAATGCCAAAATTGTGGTGTGCACGTCGTCATCGATCAGCACCGATGACATGATCTGTCTCGCCCGCCTGTCTTCAAACACACCAAAAGAGTCGCGCAAATTCATCCAACAGGTCATTCAAAGGAATTGGTGCACTGGTTTGGTGCTTAAACATTTAATGTTGGCGGTGATATCGATTATTCGCTATTTGAGCGGAAGTCGAGTGGCTCAAAATGTATGTTTTTGAGATGTAAAAATAAAAGGAGGAAGTTGATGCTGCAAAAAAAAGCCCAGTATGGCCATCCATACTATATAGGATGGGATAACGGAGATCTTTTAATGTAATGATGTATATTGCTGTTGTATATGGGGTGAAGCCATTGTTCAATCATTGTGGCATGTTGTGAAGAGAACAGTAGATGGTGTTTGGCGATCAGTACTAATTCCGACGTTTCGCTAACAAGTTGGCGCCATATTTGACTCGACTCATCCTGCCATTTCAATCCCATGAAGCCCAAAAGTAGCCAAAAGTGCCCCTATGCGGAGGCTGAAATCCACACAAGCCAATGATATAACACCACCAAACTTTGGAGATCTCTAATGGGGGTATATATGAAGGTTTTTGATCAATAATGGATGAAATATAATAGGTTTGAAATTTGGATATCTGGTACTTGCCCCCCCTAACTACGTACTTTACACAAAAATGCCACGCACGGCCACGGTTGTATTCGGACGAATAGAGCACCAACGTCGAGGGTATTATTTATTAAGTAGGAGTAGAGCAATGAGCAGAATACTACAGAAAGGTTTCGCGATTTCTCATTGATTGATATTGAGAGCGCCCGCTGCGCTCAGCTGATCTTGAGATCGGTCTGGGTACCGGAGAACATTGAATCGTTTCTGCTTGTGAATGTTCTTTGAGAGGGGGTACGTTTTCCGGTACGCAGTACAGACCAACTCTCCCGCAAAAAATGACCAGCTGGCCCAGCCAATCATTGTACTTTTCTCTTGATCCTGTCTTGTGAATGAGAGACTAGAGATACGTTAGCACAATAGTCACTATTCCTTGGCTGCTACTGCTACTTGTTGATGCTTCTCTATTGTAATAGCACTTTGTAAAAACACCCCGCCTGTTGGGTTGGTAGGTTGGATGTCGTACACTCATATATAATTATAATGAATAAGTATAGGTACTTGCATGTACATGGTTTGTCAGTGAGGCCCTCTATCTAGGGCTAACAACTTTATGGTTATGGGATCCAGGATTCATGCTCTCTCTAGCTCTGGGTGATGATGAGATAGACACTATTGCCTGCCCGACTAACAACTTTAACTTGCCTTCTCTACCAGCTACCAGCCAGCACTTTGGAAAAAAACCACCCGTCTGCTCGAAAAACGTGTACCTAGGGCTGAGAACACACCCCGCCCATCCTTATCTAACCACGTACCTAATACACAGTAAAAAGAAAAGGCTGCGCGCCTCCTACTATTAGTTTTCTATTCTTTCTCCGCAAGTTCACTGTGCAGTAATGAACTCTCCGTCGACCACGTTTGACTCTTATATATTCATGAAACAATGGAGAGATCTGAAAATACCAAACCTGCTGCAACAGAAGATGAGGAGGAGGAGGACTATGCCGCCCTAATTTATCAAGAGAGCCAGCGTAGGAAGGCCGAGGCGGCAGCTCTAGAGGCGGCTGCTGGCAAAAACAAGAAGAAACAATATATTTCAAAGAATGGAGCCACGACCACGAGTTGAAGGTAAGTTAGTTACTTCTGAGCAATATGGAGAGACACACTTTGACTTAGATTGTTGCTGTTGCCTGTTGCTGCTGTTGTGTTGTTGCTCTGCTGGTGGTATTTGACTCCTCTTTTTGCAAAAGAAAGAAGCGGAAGCAATGGAAATGGACTGAGTGGGGTCCACAGAGAACTTTCTCCCCAAATGTTTTGACAGGACAAACAGAATTTAATAAGTAATATTGTACTATTAGGGTCAAAAACTGTCTTCGGTACTTATCATATTTCTCATCAACATTCCTAGCTCACCGTCCCACTTGAAGTTGAAGCAGATACCAAAATGAGTTTTGTCTTCAGGTTCAGGCAAGATACTTCTTTGTCTTTGGGCAAGACACTTCTTTGCGCGTAGGAATTCATTTTCAAACAAAGATTTCCAAGCCAACACTCGTCTGTAATTGCACATATCGCCTAAATATTACCACACAAGGACAAGGTTATTAAGCTCCTCAAAATCCAAAAGGCGGCTCTACAATTGACAATGCACACACAACAACAGAAATGATCTAAGTATCCTAAGAGATTGAAAGTGAAAATTAGCTATACAGTGCCGCTGCTACTTTAATCCTCCTCCATTGTCTCATCAATCACATCCATCGACATTGAGCCTACAGGCGAGAACGTACCACATATCGATAAAGGATTGTTACCACCGATTGTGTCAGGGATATCCCCTGGTCTGCCTCGGGAGTTGATACTGATACTATCAGACTCTTGACGTCGTTGGAGTGGAACTTCCAACAAGTGTGCTCATGCATGGTCACGTGTACGTTGGATATGGCCCCACTGGGGACCCCAAAGGCCTTCATATCTATGCCAATCAAGACGAATTTGACAATATGCAAGATCACCTCACTCCTCAACAAACCTATGTCAACAACGTTGTTTGGCTCGAGCTTCTCATCGATTGATACATTAATCGAAGTCGAAAGTAAACAATACCTTTTAATACATACTAATACCGCCCATCTCTAGACCGGGCCTCCCTTGTCCGATCTCTAGAGTCTTACCTAAAAAAGGAGGGTTCTTTTTCTGGGACGGACAATCTACTTCTGATTGAGAACAGAGTTCAGGCTGCTGATTTGGAGAAAGAAAGCGTGAACCTCTACATACTTATTGTAAAGGGCGATTGAACTTGCACTCAACCCCATCCGATTGCAAGCATACTCATCAGCGTTTGCGGACGCAACAATCACCTGCACCCGCAAGCTAAAGAAGTAAAGAGCAAGGATAATGTCAACTGCGAGAGCGAGAGTGAACTTCAACTTCAACCTTGAGGCGACATCCGATGGTGAAGCTGTTGAGGAGGCAGACGTGTCCAACACAACGTGGTACAACAGAAGAGAGATAAGTCCTTCCAGATAAGCACTTTTAGGAGTGTGTTGTTACATCGAGGGATGATGGTGCTGGTGGAGACTGAGACCGGAGATGCCCTCATAGTGGTAGGTGATGACTGTGTGCAGGGCATGGAGAAACTTGTTTCGTCACCCTCTATTCGGAGGAACCTTGTAAGTTCATTGTATGTTGTTACTGTTACGACGTCCTTGTAATTATCAAACAATTTAAACTCGTACGTTAGCGTTATTCCACGCGAGAGGAGAAATTGTTGCGATCCTGGCTAACAAAACACCTTCATTATCCCTCTTTGCCTTTCTTAAACGGCTTCTGAGAGCAAGTATTTAGTGATTCAATCTGTACTTCAAGAGCAGTCTATCAACGGCAACGATGCGAATCCGCTCATAGCGCTCAGATCTATATCATACTTAAAGTCTTCAAAGAATATGGCTCGTATGATAGGCTTGTCTCACGAGAGAGATGTGGGGAGTAGTGACTGCTTTGGAGCATGTCGAATCAAAAGGAGAGGAATCAACAACAGAGTGAGAAGGTGAAGGTGGTGGTGGCCTCTGGTGACGCATCATCCACAGCTGCCAAAATTCCATCTGTGCCACACAATAGTCTCAAAGGATGCACCTCTTTGTTTGTGACGCTGCCATATTACTGTAAAGTTAAAGTGTATAAAGTCGTTATCACAGTAGATCAGCATTCTTCTTCAATAACTATTTCTAGTCTGTGCCGCGGTCGCGGTACCAGCCATCTTCCATTTGCAAGGCTCATTTCAAACATCCGCCAAATATGACAAATGCCCACTATACCGCTGCTTCACTGCATCCACAAAATCTACATCTCCATTCCTCACAAGCAACTTATACAACTTCTCCACCTCCTTTTTCGTAAATTCCAATGGCTTCTTGTGTACATTCATATGAGGCATATCCAAATGTTTCCAACCTGTATAGTTCAGCACTTGTTCCATAAACTCGGTATGATCACCTAAACTGACCACATCAAAATGACGTTGTAGCAATTCAATACCCCGTCGTACCTTTTCTTCCTTTGTAACATTGTGTGGATTGCGTTCCGTGGGTCCATTGATATTATACAAGAAGAAATCCAACATTGTAGCCCACTTTCCCGTCCCACTAGGTTCTTCCAAGTGATCCATCCATTCCTCTCTTGTGCCATTCTTCTGATTCAATATTTTGTATAGACTCATGGCATGATTGAGTGGATCGCGTAGCATGATTGTGTTGATCATTTGGCACCCTTGACTTTCCACTGTGGCTCTCCATTTGTACCACAAGTCTTCGGTAGAGTTGAGTGGTGGTTGGACAAGATGGTATTGACCACTCCTCCATTCATTTGCAGCCAGATTCTCCACATGAGCGTTCATACCCTCGATAAATGCGTCGTGAACTTGGTGTTGATTGGGACGGAACTTTCCATCTCTACCAATGGAACGAGTCCACTTTTGATAAAATGTAATGTTGCCATTGGGTGGACGAGCATATTTACGGAACCAGTTGGCGATGGATGCTCCGCCGGTGGAGGGGACATGGAAGAAGAATACGACGCCGCAGTTGTAGGGGGTTGAACCGCGGGGATGTGTTGCTGCGGTCGGAAGGAGTTTGATGGTTGTTGAAGGATTGTGATGAGGGTTGTTCGACGCTTGATGCTTTCTTCTACTTTGTTGATATTCTAGTACTACTGGATAGTCAAGGTAGGCTTCGTCATAGTCAGATGGTGACCGTGTCGATTTTGATAGTGAGCTGTGCATAGTTGCAATATTGAAGAGGAAAGACGGAAGGAATACGAGGAATATTGCCATCCTGGGTATTGATTTGTTCCTCCGATTGTCGGCGGCGACGGCTGGTAGTTGTTGACTGTTACTCATGATGGTTATCTCTTGATATGATGGACGAATCTATGGTATGGTACACAGTGCTGGCGGAGTAACATAATGATGTGTCTCTCGCTGTGTGGCTCCGATGGACGAAAAAGCAAGATGACTATTTACTGAGAGTTAGTTACCGTTGAATTGGCCAAGATTTGCAAACTTTGCGTTTCTTTCGTCGACAGTGCTGCTCGTACGAACCCAGTGGACAGCTTAGGCAGTGCCACAGGCTATTGACGATGCTGAGATGGAAAGACATAGTGTTGGTTGATTCCAGCAAAGTCACTATGGTAGCAAGGGAATATTGTACAGTACAATACAGGCCATCGCGAGATGTATGATGTCCTTTCGTTGGCGGAAATAATGTAAGTTCATTGATAAAGTGTTAAACCCCCAAGTCTCTCCTCGGGTTCTACCTACCTACCTGTTTCAGGGGGTAGCATTCAAAAACATCATAGAAACAAAAAGAGGGGGTATCATAAAACCTATGGACATCAGTGTCTCCAAGGGTCTACACTTTATCGGAGACACCTCCACCGACAAAAATCTATGCCTACCTACTTCTTGCTATGCTGGGTATGTCTGCTGCTTCTAAGATAGTACGCAAGTGTAAACACACACCTATCATCTCTATCCGTGGGTTTGTAAATTGCATCGACGTTTGCCTGTGCCTGCTTTATAGCCTGGTGTTCACCAGAAGTACAACCAAGACCATGGTCTGTTAGACATGTTTGCTCGAGCATTTCTGACAAGGGGATCTTGCATCGTCCAATCGTATTAATGTGAAGTCGTGCACTCAAACCACCCTCGTCACTAGTCATAAAAGAAACACCTACGCAATATTATCATGACGTCCATGAAAACAGAAAGATACACTCCAGCTTGCACCCGAGCTCAACGAGAGGTAGAAGCTCTGGTTGGAGGAGTTGTGCTGAAGACAATCGGAAAAGCTGCACAAAATATCGCCTTGACCAAAAGCAGATTGGTCGCAAAGGAAGTATATCTACCTCAATGCGGTTATACCATGTATTATCATGAACGAGAAGCAGTCGTCGATGGAAAAGGCAAGTTCGATCAAGATAAACGCAACCTCAACCAACCAACTATCCTTTTTCTTCCACGGCATCACTCAACGTTCCGAAGACTTATCGGGCTTCATTGCAAGTTTGGATATTCCTCCTCACGTACGCATCCTTTGTCCAGAGCAGATGGGCCATGGCCGTGATATCGACAATCGTCTACGTGCCGATCCCGATAACTATACACTCCCCACGCATCATCTAATGTTGGAGTCGAATTGTGAATTCCTCGACGTGGTCAATTGCAGCAGCAACACTAATTCATTTGGCATCTCTCTCGGAGGAGCAGCATGCTATTATCTCCAACATCATCGACCAGACATTATCAAACGTACAGTATTGGTCTCACCAGCCATACTCTGCTGTGTTGACAAGGGTTTAGTCAATGGTATAAGAGAGGGTACCAACAACTTTTGCTGCTTTGAAAGTAGACACGATGTCAAGTTGTTAATGAGAGACCTATCCACAGGACGAGACGATTACACTCGAGAAAAGTGGGATCCTGTGCCGCAGTTCTTCTTAGAGTCTGTTTACCGCCAGTCGAAGAAGGGAGCTCCGGCAGGACATTTTAGGGCGCTGCTGCTCAATCTATTGGCAAACACTGACAGTCCATTCTCTGCTATGAAAGATGTTGATGCGGATAGTCATCGCCTTGTCATGTGGCCGGTGAAGGATAGGATAATCAACTACGAGGAAGGGAAGCGCTTCTTTGAAGTATCATCGAGTGGTGGTGATTTTGCATCTAAGAGTTCAAACACTGAATTCGAATCGATAACAGATTGTGGCCATGTCTTTCATTCCGATGGGAGAGGTTATACTTGATATTATCAAGCCACGGGTGAGAGACTATCTACTTGACTTCATGCATGATGATATGTGAAAAAGGACGTATGCGATTCAGCCTTCCGAGCTGAGTTCGACAATGTAAACGTCATTCATGATTGGTCAAACTTTCTGCTACAATAGTAAATTAGTCAGAATAATAACTAGACGAGTACCATAGACATCTTTGTCTTTCTTTTCAGCAAAATGCAGAGCAGTAGTAGTAGCACGAGGCGGTCTTCGGTCGAGGTAAAAAACCACCTCGTACCATAATCGACGAGATATGGCCAAGAGACACAAGAGAACAATTACTCTTCCTTCTTCTTGCGTTAAGAAATAGGAGTACCAGATACCGCATTCTTGGTAGCATAGTGCTCGATATCAGCTTTCTCTTGCTTCTTTAGCAATTTAGCTGCCTTCGCGTCAAACACTGTGCGTGCTTTGTGGGCAATTAGACAAGAGGAGTCCATGCTGCACACGCTGTTTCCTGTTTTCGGCCGGCATACTACTAGGGATGAATTGAAGTCTACGTGGTGGATGAAGTCGAGGTTGTAATGTTCAATTACTTCCCTTACCGAGTCATTCGGAACTTGAGGTAGAAGCTCCCCATGTGGATGAAACCCCTCTACCATTGCTTGCATTGCAACCATTAAAGCGGGTTGGTCTCTTTGCATCTTTCCTCCCCCCTCTTCACTTGCACAATGAAAGGCTTGAATATAAAGAGCGAGAAGGACACGAGTGCGAATGCTTGTCATATTTAACACGACTACTGCTGAATTATGTTCAGCAAGAAAGTGTTTGCTATCCGTGACATATCGCATTTCATCGATCACTTAGTGAAGCCAATATCGACAGTGCTGCTGCTCGTACGAACCCATTGGACAGCTAGCTTGAAGAAGAGGCAATGCCACAGGCTATTGATGATGCTGAGATGGAAAGACGTAGTGTTGGTTGCTTCTTCCAGCAAGGCAGATGGTAGGCGATACAGACAATACAGGCCATCGCGAGATGTATGGATGTCCTTCGTTGGCGGAAAATAATGTAAGTTAAAGTGTTAAACCCAAGCCTCTTAGATTGTATTCACAGGAGTACACTAAGTAATTATCAACAAACATTAGAACTACAAAGGGGATATTCTAACACCAATGGACGTCAATGTTTCCAAGGGGCTACACTTTGATTCTCGCTCCCCACAAAATTTGAAATTTGAAACGGCTTCCATCCAGCCAGCCACCCACCAGAGATGCACTTGCAATAGACTGTAGTATTGTACGTGGCGTGGTCTCCTTCATACTATGGTAACGAGGTTTTAGTAGGTAACATCACCATCGTTTACCAATAGAAGACTGTGACGTGACGGGCATTGCATCGTATCGCCTGAGCAGTAGTAAGTATGGCATCCGAACGAATAATGGCCCATGACACCACCTTCGCCACTGGAGATGATAACAGACACCACATGCATACAACAACAATGGGCACACACGAGCATAATGATGAAATACTAAGCACCGGCGGTGACAATAAAATATCAGCACCACCTCCAGCAGCTGCCAGTACATATTACACCTCATTCAACGAGGAGGCAGAATACAACACTTACATCATCGACAGCACTCAAGTAGTAAATCAACCACCACCACCACCAGTAGCAGCCACGACAAACAACAACAATTCAGCATCAAAAAAGGCATCCATCGAATACGAACAATTACTATCTTCCACAATTATCTCCCTATTTCAAAAATTTTGTTCCAGCGTTACATCAAAGATTGTCCTCCTCCTCTAATAACAATAATAACGATGATGAAACTAAAAGCGAGCTGGTACTACAGTCATCACGATCACTCGAGTTTGCGGATGGTTATGGTGGAAATTACAAAACCACCGGATTAGACATTAATGATGATGATGATAACGATGCAGTATTGGATGTAGAATCTCAATCATTTGGTGCTGCTTCTTCTCCATATCATCCATCGGAACGAATTAGTACGGCAACAACGCCTAAAGTGAGCAATCTGAAAACGACTGGGGTTATTGGATTCTGATACAATTGACAATGATGAATGCATTCACAATTATACTAACTACCATCATCACCACCAATCACACCAACAAACAGCATCAACTACAAAGACAGCATTCCAACTCCTCGACAGAATATCTACCACAAAGCGCAGCAGTGCTATTGAATACATTGCAACATACCAATTTTGATCGCGGGGGCGGAGGAGATTTTATCGTCTATTTTGAGGAGTGGTGGTAGTTCTAGTTTTGATGATGGTGATACTAATGTTAGAGAAGGTGGTGGTGGTGGTGAAGGTAGTGGAGAGTTGGTGGTGGACGGTAATCATGATGGGGTTGCTGTCAATGCTGATGGATCTATGTCGAAGAAGAAGAAGCCACCTGCTGCAACTATCAATACTCAATATGCTGCCACGAAAAGTACCAACTCTTTCGAGCACCAATCACAACAGCAGCAGCAACGCAGCACAACTATGACGATGATGACGACAATAGTATATCAGGCGATATGGCACGACTCTCCAAATCCATAGCACATTTGCAACGAGATTTAGATAATATTGACATGTCACGATTTGATGGGATGGTGGATATGGAACAACAACAACAACAACAACAACAAGATTTGTTAGATGGTGGTAGTAGAGGTAATGGATGGAAACGTTGGATTCGAAATTGGTTATTGTCACATGGTATTATAGAAGATGAAAAGATGGTGAATTCATTACTTTCAAATGATAATGAAAGGGGGGAGGGAGATGATGATGGATCCATTATTACACCAGGAAGAGGAGGATTTACCATTTTTGATTTTGAACGAGATTATGTTTTGGTATTGACACTTTTGTTGGTGTTCTTTGTGTTGTTGCGGAATCGATTCAAGACTATGAATGAGTTGATGTTTGAGGAGGAAGATAATCAGGACTTGGAGGGTTTGTTGGGGGGATCGGATTGGTAATAATGTGTGATTGTTTGATTGAGCGCATTGTATATATGTAAAGAATAAGAGTTATGTCCAGGCTAAAGCTACTAAATCAGTCGCTCTCCGATGAATCGTTTTACGATCTCAATGTAGATTGCAAATTATAGAATCATGCATACATCTTCTCCATCATCTTCTATTCCCCTTTCTCTCTACACTCATACACCAATTGCAAGTCTGGAAGCCACACTTGCGCATCCCCAGAGATACAAACTATCTCTTCCTTCTCTTCTTCATTACTACCATCATTACAATTGTTGCTGTTGCTATCATTTGTCGTATTGTCAAACTTCTGCGCAACATCACCCATCTTGATCACACTTGTATCACACACACATAACACTCCACCACTTCCTCCTCTACCCTTGCGATTAATCTGTCGCAACTTGGTAACCACCACCCTCCCCACAACATCTTCGTTGACATGAACGGCATTGTGAAATTTCAGTGATTGATGTCGATAGATGGCACCTGGGATTAGATTGCCAAATATGTTGGAGAAGAGGGAGGATAGGAGTATTCCGTGTACGATTGGTAGTTTTTCATCATTGTTAGATGTTGTTGCTGCTGTTGCTGTTGTAGGAGATATTGTTTGTGACGACAATGTTGTTGTTGTTGGTGTTGGTGGGAAATGAACTGGATTCATATCACCAGATAGTCTACCAAAGAGGTTAACATCCTCTTGCGTGAAAGTGCGATGAACTTGTGCATATTGACCCATTTTTAATCCCTTGCCGTGCATTGGTATCGTTCCATGAATTGGTGAAGAAGCATTGTCGTCTTCGGTTGCTGCTACTGTTGCTATTGAATTTGTAGTGAGGGTACGGTTTGTTCTATGCATATGTTGTGCGTGTCGTGAAGATTGATGCCGCAATGATGAAAGATCCAAATCGATATCATGTATTACAGCAGCCGACGACGACAGAGTTGAACCACATTGAAGGCGCTGCTGCTCTGTAAGATTGCGACATATGAAATGGCCGCATCTCCTCATGATTTCACTCTGATTTTGTTGTGTAGCTCCTAATTGATATGTTGATATAAGATATCTATCATCTATCCCATGATTTAGTCGATGGAAAGATATTGCGTCCAGTGACACTCCTCTGTCTTGTCGCCGTCTGACGTCACGCAGCTTAGCAGCAGCTTAATTATAATACTATTCTTCTATCTGGGCTGTTATTGATCGGCTTGCTCTTGAGGGCTGCTTGTTTGGTTGGTGCTCCTTGCGTTGCTTGCAGCTTCATGCATGCTAATGCTCACCAAGAAGTGACCGACTCCCAGTGAAGGAGAAAAACCGGTTTGCTCTAGCACAAAGCGGAATAACGCCGGTCTGATTGTGGCATCTCTCCCGCAATTTCTGCCTTCTCACTGTCCGTCCACTTTCTCCACAAATTTACTTGTTCTCCACAAAGTGGAACGGATAGAGGACAGCTTGTATGAGTTGAAGATGACCATGACCGACGAAGAAGCAATAAGAACATATCTTCTGATTGTTGGAAAGGGACATAACGATAGCTCCCGCAACGAGTTAGGAGGAGATGAAACATGTATATACCTTCTGAGTGTTGGAAACTATGCTAACTACTCTAATACTACTTACCAATCGTACTATGAAGCAACATTATACTACTTATTATTATTATAAACCATGAGCTCCAACAACCAATCAAGTTCAGTCGACGACACAGCTGCTTCTTCACACAAGATGCTCACCTACAGCTGCCGTCGCCCAACTGCAAAGACAAAGACTGGCAACAGCGACACCCTAAGAAAGAATGATAAGGCTACAAAAGACTGGTTATATAGATAAATGATACCAAATTGGTCCCAATGATACCATGATACCATCCGTTGAGCCGTTGAATTTGTCACAATGATGTGGTTTCTCGTGATCATTTTGGGCGATTTTGGCGCGCCCTGATTTTCCACCTCCAACGCCCAATCGCTCATTCACTGCAACCCAAAACAACACCATGGCGCTCCGGAACCAAATCCAGTGCATCGGTTGCTTCTGTTGACGCTCCTGCATCATTCGATTCTGAAGAGGTATCAATTAAGGTGGACAGGGCTGCTAAGGCCATCGTTGCTGCGGAGCTGAGGCGGAGCCTGTAGCCTCAAAGCCTACCCAACGCAGTCGCTACTCCATTGCTTTTGGCGAACTAATAGACGCTGCAAAGCTCCTGGGAAGACTTCTACTGCCACTGATACCATCGGGATCCCCCACCATCATGGCGGCCTTGCTCCCCTTCCGGCCGATCCCTGCCCACCATCTGTATCTTATCCTTTTATTATGCGGTGCCGACGCTAATTTGCTATGCGGCAATTGTGAGTATATTATTCTTTCTCGCTCATTTTACACGTCAACGTTTCATCTTGAGGCACTTGTCTCCATCCAATTACTGACGGCAGTTGGCCAAAAAATACTATCCATTCAAAGCAGTTCCGGCGGTTAATATTTGGTTCCGCTCGTTTATCCACTATCTCTGCTACAGTGAGACCATGGGACGTGGACCACCCGAAGTAAAATTGTTGTATCCGAAGTCTCTATGCGTTCCCCCGACGCGGTGCTGCAGGGACCAATTGTAGTCAACGTCAAGTTCTATTCAGCATCGGCTGCTGTGGACAGTTCCTTGGCTCTGAGAGGATGCTGGTAAATGCAGCTTCTTCGAAACTCAAATCGTCTGCACAACATTTTGGGATCTTTGGGAGCCAGTGCGAAAGCTAAAAAGAGTTGGTTATTGCAAGGTGGGTCATCGGGAACGAGTACAATAAGGAATTGACTTAAATAGCGACGAGTTCTATTCAGCATCGATGGTGGGGTGCACTTCTTCGGCGTTAGGAAACATGCCGTGCTATTACTTATTTCTGTCTGGGATTGTCTGCAAATCTTCTACATCATCTTCACAACGACTTGGGGTCATATTCAATACATCGGGGGATCCGATTCGACGGTGCATTTACGTTTCCATTGGAATCGTTAGGTGCAGCTCGGGAAAACAAGTACCCAATGTACACTTGACAATCAACTTTACATCGAACACCGTGGGAACATTAAAAGTAAATCTACTCATCAACCAAGCAAGGACTGAAACTGAGAGAAGATATTTCTCTACCTAAATCAAGTATTCATCGCACCACTTGTCTCGGTACAATCTCACTATTGTACTCTTCTACTCCTCCTCTCACACTTCCATCGATACAACATCAGGCAGCATGGTCCGGTACTGAAGGTGCACAACGGAAAAAATGGCACAGTTTCTGGTACAGATTTTATTCAACGGCTCAAACGGATGGTATCATGGTATCATTGGGACCAATTTGGGATCAAAAAATCTAATTTACCGGAAATCACGAGAAAACCACATACATTGTGACAAATTCAACGGCTCAACGGATGGTATCATGGTATCATTGGGACCAATTTGGTATCATTTATCTATATAAACCAAATCACAGAGCAAAGATCTAAGAA
>JAHBBA010000322.1:0-12098 GCA_018806925.1 Skeletonema costatum | reverse complement strand
TCACGAAAGTTTTGCCCACTATCTTTTTCTTTGAAGGATCCCCATGTATACTCATTTCCTTTGGAGCATAACGCCAATGATTGTGTATTCCCTGCGAATACTTGCACAATATTGGCTTCGGGCCTTTGTTGGAAAGGCAAGATGTCACCAGACACGTCCAACAATCCATCCGTTCCATTGGGGCCATGTTGACTAGGGTAGAATCCGATAAGTTCAGTTGGCAAGAATCCATCTTCAGTAGGTTCCAATACACCGAGACTTCCTTCATCGTTACACCCCCACGCATACACTCTCCCATTCTTACTTAATACCACATTATGCAGCCCCCCAGCAGCAATTTGTATGATATCTTGCCCACGCAAATCTGCCAACACCTCCAACTTGCGTGAATCAAAATGACTGTCCCCCAATCCCAATTGACCACATTCACCGCTACCAGAAACGGCTACATCGCCGTGGTTATATTTCGCTGCAGACGTGATGTCTGATAGGACATTTTCATTTCGAGTATCATCGTCGTACTGACGTTGCTGGTCGGCGAAGGCGGAAGAATCCTTCGAAGTACATTGATCCAGCGCCACTGTCAGAGTTTGAGAAGACACTTCTTCTTCCAGGCCTGCAAGCGATGTTCAGGGATCATTCGTCATCGATTTTTTATTCAAACATGTGATTATGGCCTTTTTGGTTACAAAAGCAAGAAGTCAAATTGATAGGGTCTCAAGTCCATTCTTGTACAGTATGTGAAACTATTTGTTGCATAAAACTTTATACGCATAATATGTTGAATGGATCATATGTAAATCTTGTCTCATATTCATACTGGGAATCATTTCCTCATACGAAACTCCAGTGGTAGTTCATCCTCGCTGATTTTACTTTCAGCAAAGTACACACCATCCATCAGAAAACGTCGTCCATGTATTTGAAGGTGTTTTGTTTCCAAAAGCTTCGTTCTATATGCTTTATGAGTGTATTCAGCGAGAGGTATACAAACACGATTCCAGCACGGTTCACACTCTTCTTGAAGTTTCTTGCTATGATGTGGATTGTCGTGTTCTGCTGAAGGAGGCAATAGCAGTTGCTCTCTTTTCAAACCTATTGGACGTTGAGTCAAACGTAATGGAAATGTACAGATATCAGCCTGTATGGAAGTGGTAGATTGAAAAGTGGAGCAACGAAATCTTCGAGTGATTTGCTTATCATCAAGGACTGTTACTTCTATCGAAAAATGATTCATCTGCTGCTGCTGATGAACATCCGGCATGTACATTGTAAAGTAGAGAAAGGGCAGAGTAATCCCCAAAGAAGGCCTCTCTGGAGACGAATCCAATTTGATTGGGCATATGATGTAGTTTTGAGATAAATTAGAGCATGTCTTCTCAAGCATAGGCCCACTGACATGGCTAGATTCAACACGATTTGCATCACCATTATCATCAATGTCCTTGATCAATCTAATTTCACCATCATCTTCGAGATGGGCGTCCCACAGCTGCAGAGGATGCGAGCCGCTGGCAGAGAATTATGCATTATACATTGTATAATCAAACTCAGCAACAAGATCACATTTCCCAACCACTTTCGGTGGCATCATCGCCGAGTATCGTCTGTAGTTTGTAGTCCTGACGATAGGAGTATGTATTATAAAATGGGTGAGTTGCTCTGTCCATAAAAAAGATTCACGCTCACCACGGGGTACTTCCTCGAGAAACTTCGATCCCATTGCCATTGTAAATTGCATTGTCACCATAGTAATAAGTTGTGCATCCGATAAACCTCGATAATAAGCTCCGATTTATGATTGAGATGGGTTTCTATCACTTTTGATCGAATACTTAGGCCGCTCTCAACTCTCAACTCTCAACAACCACACACATAAAATAAACCCCCTGAAACTGGTGTAAAAATAATACACCAAATGTAAAAATAATACACCAAATTTCCATTAATTCTGTTGAGTAAGTGAAAGGTGCATGCCAAACGTTGTACTATAGATTTATTATTATTATTATTATTTGTGAAACTAGTATGAGATATGAGATACAACTTGAAAGGATGCGATCTGATGCTATGCAGCTTGGATACCTGCATGGGTTCAAGTTGAGAGCAAAAAGTACCATTCAAGCAAATTTTCGGTCAATAAATTCAAAACCTTTGATTCTATCAGCTATCAATCTCTCAACACAAAAGTAGATATCTCACTCCTCCTTCTTCTTTCCCTCTATATACATATTATCGCCCTTGCTTTCTCACTCCTTCTCTGTGGCGTGGTGACTCTATTGCCTGCGCTGTTGGAGGAGTGGTGACTGGTGTATCTGCGGAGGAGGAGGAGGCAGCACCGTCAAATTCTTAAATTCTTAACGCTCCCCCACCAGCACCAGGGCTCCGTCGTATCTTCCCCAAATTTCCATGGCATGATGAACTACTACCAAACTATACATTTAACCTACGCAAGATGACTTTTCATCCCCATATTATTATGGCGTGATAGATACAATTTCAGTGCAAGAAATTCAGAGTATTAAAGATATGCTGCTGCCTGCTGCGTTCGTTTGATGCAAATGAAAATACCTCTCAACAAATTTGTTTATGCGTCGAGATGATCGCCAGCAGATTTGCAAGAAGCCAAGCTATACAACGAGGCGTAGAGGGATGGTGCCGATTTTGATCTAGATGACGACTGCGATTATTATAAATAAGAACAGAAATGTCCACAACACAGCACCCCACCAAGGAAGAATATTATTTCCACTTATACTCTCTACCTCCACTAACTGCTGAGGGAAATCAAAACACCCCATCCCAATGGCATTACGTTGGTTTGTTCATCAAAATCCATTGAGCGCAAAGTTAGGGGCTAATCCTGAAACTATTGCAGACGCCATACCGAGCAAGCTTGCCGATCGCAAAACACCCCTCGGAGAACTTAATTGGATTTTTACTGCAATCACTGATACTATCGCGTGGAATGTTCTCCCAAGCCCATTGTTCCAACGCCTTTTTCGGCAAGACTTGCTCGTTGCGAGTATGTTCCGAAACTTTTTGCTGGCTGATCGTATCCTCAGGAGTTTGAACTTTAGTCCAACGAGCCACCCAGAATTACCAACAACATGTCATCATCCATTGTGGCAGGCGTGGGACCTAGCAGTAGAAGGGTGTTTGAACCAATTAATTGATGATGGTTTGTTGCGAAAAAGTAGTATAGCGGTGGCTGTAGAAAAAAACAACGATGGCAATCAGAAGAATGACACCAGCGAGAATAATCCTGCAAGGGGTCAACAGACAAACTCTTCTGCCGATCACAACCCTCCCGCAGCAGCAGATGCCATCACTTCAAATATGTGATGGCTCCGTTTTTTGCAGAGCAGCTTACAGCGTTTGAGATTTGGCTAGAGTATGCATCTCAAAAAGCGAGGAATGAACTTGATGTCAAAAGCCCTCCTAGTTCGATGGGCGGAACACCAATGTCTTCTTTCCCAGAAATGAGCGGACGTCAACAGTGCATCTCACGAACTAAGTCCCCCACAACAGTTGCCGATTGTACTGTACGTGCTCCTGTCGCAAGCTCACCGTGTAAGAGCGTTGATCCATTTGAAACGATTTCTAGACCTGGGCAATTCAGCTGTTAATCTTGCTCTATCAGTTGGAATATTTCCTTATGTGTTGAAACTCCTACAAAGTCCCATTGACGAGTACAATCATGTCCTTGATGGGATTTGGGCAAGAGTACTAGCATTTGATCAGAGTTGTCAAGTCGACGTAGTGAAGGATCGAGCCCTTCCTCACTTCACCCGTCATCTCCGATGCGGTCTGGATTCAGTAGACGGACAAATGTCAAACATGTCCACAGAGCTTGCCTCAGAACAGCGTACATTAGCTGCCTTCATTTTATCAATTACTTGCTCGGGATATCAAATTGGACAGTCAGAATGCATTAATGAAAAGCTGCATCTTGATTGTGGTTCTCTACTCCAGTCGCTTGAAAGTTTGAAAGTCCAGATAGCAACGAACGAATGAAGCGGAAAAGAATGTGTCAAGCCAATTTCGACTTTGGCTGTGCATTTGTCTCGGGAATTTATGCAAAGACAATGCTCTTGTCCAGTCCGAGCTGTTCAAAGCTGGGATTCACTTTAGGCATTTGTCACGTTTGAACGATGATGCACCTGATGTAAGGGCAGCATCCTGCTACGCTCTCGCTTGTCTTATCGGCTCTGCAGCAAGATCCGATGAGCGATGCCGCACCTATTCCTCCGATGCAACCACAACAGCCCCAACCACTTGTACCTCCATTGCAACCACTGACAGGAGGAATACTTTGTTAATGGTCAATCTGTCATGCTATACAGCAAGCGGGGATGCAACCTCAATTTGGTGGAGGAAGTGTATCTGGAATGCCCAACGCTGGCGCAGGACAATCACTGATGTTTGGAAACATTCTATCGTCTTCTTCAGAGCTGTCTTTGCTTTCACCCACAATTACCGTTTTTGGCTGCTGGATTTTCATTGTAAGCTTGTACGCACCGAAAGAATCAGGTGTCGTTTGAGAGAGTGTTGCAGATTGTGCAAGCACTTTTGATGTGCTGCGCCTTAGTCGTATTCGCACAGAAAAGAGTTTTTGAAGAAGTAGTTTGTAGTGTAGTTTATATATAAGCTATTGCTTTCAAGACCGAAGAGAGATCAACATATCCCAATCTCATCACAAACCCCAGTTGTAAACCTAATCTAACTCATCCATCCCAGACGACAAGAGATCCGCACTTTGATCATCGCCGCTAGAATACTCAGAAGAATCAGTGGAATTGATAATAAATGCAGAATGTTGCGCACCACCGCTGGCATACATGACCTTGTAAGTAACCTTCTTCATCGTAAGATTCATCTTTTGCGGAAGTGTGATGTCAGCATCTTTGTCACTGGAATCGCGCTTATTTTGGCCGCATTGTCCATTTTCTCCGAATCCCCATGAGTAAACGTCTCCTTGTTTTGTGATAACAATGACATGGCTGTCTCCAGCTGCTACTTGTTCAATTTCAGGTTGCTCATCTTCATCAATTTTCGCCTCGACAATACAGTTCTGAGTCGGTTCGGAGATGTCGCCTTGGGTATCGATATCGTATACAAGAGGAACACGATGAGGAGTACTCACACAGAACTCCGTTTCAGGTTGATCAAGGGTGATTCCGAGGCCACCGTAATCACCACGTCCAACTGAATACAGCTTTTTGTTAGCGTCTCCAACAAAGTAAGAAGCGTAATTAGCACCTTCCACCTTTTCAATGCCTTTTCCTTCAAAGAATTCAACCTGGCCAAAGATTGGTAACGAGGCCAAAGATGAATGTTAGGACCAGCGCACAGTGACAACAATCATCAAAGGACACAACATCAGTAGCAACAAAAATGACTTACCTCTGTGAGTTGGTGTCTATTCTCCGTGTCTCCAAGGCCCAGCTGTCCATATTGGTTCAACCCAGAAGAGTACACGGATAGCTGATTGTTTCCCTCCCTTGATACAACCAGTAAATGAAACTCACCGCAAGAGACTTGCAACACTTTTCGTTCCAATGGTGGCCCTGCCCACTGTACCAGATGGGGAGTAAGGCGCTCTCTGGTGATCAGATCGAGATCATTAGTACCTTCGCAAACTGGACGTGCCATTTCTCCCGTGATACCCAAGCCCCAGGTGACAAGTGTATTGTCCTGCAGTATTGCGGCATTGATATGCCCGCCTGAAGAAATTGCAGTTACCCTTTGAGGCATTTGAGTCACATGCACAGGATGATTATTCTTTCCTAATGGTACTGTGAGTCTGGCAATATCCTCATCGCCACTCTCTACTTTTGCCATATCCCCAGGACTAATTGTTGGTCGGGGATCATCCTTCGGGGGTTCTTCACGAAAGTTTTGCCCACTATCTTTTTCTTTGAAGGATCCCCATGTATACTCATTTCCTTTGGAGCATAACGCCAATGATTGTGTATTCCCTGCGAATACTTGCACAATATTGGCTTCGGGCCTTTGTTGGAAAGGCAAGATGTCACCAGACACGTCCAACAATCCATCCGTTCCATTGGGGCCATGTTGACTAGGGTAGAATCCGATAAGTTCAGTTGGCAAGAATCCATCTTCAGTAGGTTCCAATACACCGAGACTTCCTTCATCGTTACACCCCCACGCATACACTCTCCCATTCTTACTTAATACCACATTATGCAGCCCCCCAGCAGCAATTTGTATGATATCTTGCCCACGCAAATCTGCCAACACCTCCAACTTGCGTGAATCAAAATGACTGTCCCCCAATCCCAATTGACCACATTCACCGCTACCAGAAACGGCTACATCGCCGTGGTTATATTTCGCTGCAGACGTGATGTCTGATAGGACATTTTCATTTCGAGTATCATCGTCGTACTGACGTTGCTGGTCGGCGAAGGCGGAAGAATCCTTCGAAGTACATTGATCCAGCGCCACTGTCAGAGTTTGAGAAGACACTTCTTCTTCCAGGCCTGCAAGCGATGTTCAGGGATCATTCGTCATCGATTTTTTATTCAAACATGTGATTATGGCCTTTTTGGTTACAAAAGCAAGAAGTCAAATTGATAGGGTCTCAAGTCCATTCTTGTACAGTATGTGAAACTATTTGTTGCATAAAACTTTATACGCATAATATGTTGAATGGATCATATGTAAATCTTGTCTCATATTCATACTGGGAATCATTTCCTCATACGAAACTCCAGTGGTAGTTCATCCTCGCTGATTTTACTTTCAGCAAAGTACACACCATCCATCAGAAAACGTCGTCCATGTATTTGAAGGTGTTTTGTTTCCAAAAGCTTCGTTCTATATGCTTTATGAGTGTATTCAGCGAGAGGTATACAAACACGATTCCAGCACGGTTCACACTCTTCTTGAAGTTTCTTGCTATGATGTGGATTGTCGTGTTCTGCTGAAGGAGGCAATAGCAGTTGCTCTCTTTTCAAACCTATTGGACGTTGAGTCAAACGTAATGGAAATGTACAGATATCAGCCTGTATGGAAGTGGTAGATTGAAAAGTGGAGCAACGAAATCTTCGAGTGATTTGCTTATCATCAAGGACTGTTACTTCTATCGAAAAATGATTCATCTGCTGCTGCTGATGAACATCCGGCATGTACATTGTAAAGTAGAGAAAGGGCAGAGTAATCCCCAAAGAAGGCCTCTCTGGAGACGAATCCAATTTGATTGGGCATATGATGTAGTTTTGAGATAAATTAGAGCATGTCTTCTCAAGCATAGGCCCACTGACATGGCTAGATTCAACACGATTTGCATCACCATTATCATCAATGTCCTTGATCAATCTAATTTCACCATCATCTTCGAGATGGGCGTCCCACAGCTGCAGAGGATGCGAGCCGCTGGCAGAGAATTATGCATTATACATTGTATAATCAAACTCAGCAACAAGATCACATTTCCCAACCACTTTCGGTGGCATCATCGCCGAGTATCGTCTGTAGTTTGTAGTCCTGACGATAGGAGTATGTATTATAAAATGGGTGAGTTGCTCTGTCCATAAAAAAGATTCACGCTCACCACGGGGTACTTCCTCGAGAAACTTCGATCCCATTGCCATTGTAAATTGCATTGTCACCATAGTAATAAGTTGTGCATCCGATAAACCTCGATAATAAGCTCCGATTTATGATTGAGATGGGTTTCTATCACTTTTGATCGAATACTTAGGCCGCTCTCAACTCTCAACTCTCAACAACCACACACATAAAATAAACCCCCTGAAACTGGTGTAAAAATAATACACCAAATGTAAAAATAATACACCAAATTTCCATTAATTCTGTTGAGTAAGTGAAAGGTGCATGCCAAACGTTGTACTATAGATTTATTATTATTATTATTATTTGTGAAACTAGTATGAGATATGAGATACAACTTGAAAGGATGCGATCTGATGCTATGCAGCTTGGATACCTGCATGGGTTCAAGTTGAGAGCAAAAAGTACCATTCAAGCAAATTTTCGGTCAATAAATTCAAAACCTTTGATTCTATCAGCTATCAATCTCTCAACACAAAAGTAGATATCTCACTCCTCCTTCTTCTTTCCCTCTATATACATATTATCGCCCTTGCTTTCTCACTCCTTCTCTGTGGCGTGGTGACTCTATTGCCTGCGCTGTTGGAGGAGTGGTGACTGGTGTATCTGCGGAGGAGGAGGAGGCAGCACCGTCAAATTCTTAAATTCTTAACGCTCCCCCACCAGCACCAGGGCTCCGTCGTATCTTCCCCAAATTTCCATGGCATGATGAACTACTACCAAACTATACATTTAACCTACGCAAGATGACTTTTCATCCCCATATTATTATGGCGTGATAGATACAATTTCAGTGCAAGAAATTCAGAGTATTAAAGATATGCTGCTGCCTGCTGCGTTCGTTTGATGCAAATGAAAATACCTCTCAACAAATTTGTTTATGCGTCGAGATGATCGCCAGCAGATTTGCAAGAAGCCAAGCTATACAACGAGGCGTAGAGGGATGGTGCCGATTTTGATCTAGATGACGACTGCGATTATTATAAATAAGAACAGAAATGTCCACAACACAGCACCCCACCAAGGAAGAATATTATTTCCACTTATACTCTCTACCTCCACTAACTGCTGAGGGAAATCAAAACACCCCATCCCAATGGCATTACGTTGGTTTGTTCATCAAAATCCATTGAGCGCAAAGTTAGGGGCTAATCCTGAAACTATTGCAGACGCCATACCGAGCAAGCTTGCCGATCGCAAAACACCCCTCGGAGAACTTAATTGGATTTTTACTGCAATCACTGATACTATCGCGTGGAATGTTCTCCCAAGCCCATTGTTCCAACGCCTTTTTCGGCAAGACTTGCTCGTTGCGAGTATGTTCCGAAACTTTTTGCTGGCTGATCGTATCCTCAGGAGTTTGAACTTTAGTCCAACGAGCCACCCAGAATTACCAACAACATGTCATCATCCATTGTGGCAGGCGTGGGACCTAGCAGTAGAAGGGTGTTTGAACCAATTAATTGATGATGGTTTGTTGCGAAAAAAGTAGTATAGCGGTGGCTGTAGAAAAAAAACAACGATGGCAATCAGAAGAATGACACCAGCGAGAATAATCCTGCAAGGGGTCAACAGACAAACTCTTCTGCCGATCACAACCCTCCCGCAGCAGCAGATGCCATCACTTCAAATATGTGATGGCTCCGTTTTTTTGCAGAGCAGCTTACAGCGTTTGAGATTTGGCTAGAGTATGCATCTCAAAAAGCGAGGAATGAACTTGATGTCAAAAGCCCTCCTAGTTCGATGGGCGGAACACCAATGTCTTCTTTCCCAGAAATGAGCGGACGTCAACAGTGCATCTCACGAACTAAGTCCCCCACAACAGTTGCCGATTGTACTGTACGTGCTCCTGTCGCAAGCTCACCGTGTAAGAGCGTTGATCCATTTGAAACGATTTCTAGACCTGGGCAATTCAGCTGTTAATCTTGCTCTATCAGTTGGAATATTTCCTTATGTGTTGAAACTCCTACAAAGTCCCATTGACGAGTACAATCATGTCCTTGATGGGATTTGGGCAAGAGTACTAGCATTTGATCAGAGTTGTCAAGTCGACGTAGTGAAGGATCGAGCCCTTCCTCACTTCACCCGTCATCTCCGATGCGGTCTGGATTCAGTAGACGGACAAATGTCAAACATGTCCACAGAGCTTGCCTCAGAACAGCGTACATTAGCTGCCTTCATTTTATCAATTACTTGCTCGGGATATCAAATTGGACAGTCAGAATGCATTAATGAAAAGCTGCATCTTGATTGTGGTTCTCTACTCCAGTCGCTTGAAAGTTTGAAAGTCCAGATAGCAACGAACGAATGAAGCGGAAAAGAATGTGTCAAGCCAATTTCGACTTTGGCTGTGCATTTGTCTCGGGAATTTATGCAAAGACAATGCTCTTGTCCAGTCCGAGCTGTTCAAAGCTGGGATTCACTTTAGGCATTTGTCACGTTTGAACGATGATGCACCTGATGTAAGGGCAGCATCCTGCTACGCTCTCGCTTGTCTTATCGGCTCTGCAGCAAGATCCGATGAGCGATGCCGCACCTATTCCTCCGATGCAACCACAACAGCCCCAACCACTTGTACCTCCATTGCAACCACTGACAGGAGGAATACTTTGTTAATGGTCAATCTGTCATGCTATACAGCAAGCGGGGATGCAACCTCAATTTGGTGGAGGAAGTGTATCTGGAATGCCCAACGCTGGCGCAGGACAATCACTGATGTTTGGAAACATTCTATCGTCTTCTTCAGAGCTGTCTTTGCTTTCACCCACAATTACCGTTTTTGGCTGCTGGATTTTCATTGTAAGCTTGTACGCACCGAAAGAATCAGGTGTCGTTTGAGAGAGTGTTGCAGATTGTGCAAGCACTTTTGATGTGCTGCGCCTTAGTCGTATTCGCACAGAAAAGAGTTTTTGAAGAAGTAGTTTGTAGTGTAGTTTATATATAAGCTATTGCTTTCAAGACCGAAGAGAGATCAACATATCCCAATCTCATCACAAACCCCAGTTGTAAACCTAATCTAACTCATCCATCCCAGACGACAAGAGATCCGCACTTTGATCATCGCCGCTAGAATACTCAGAAGAATCAGTGGAATTGATAATAAATGCAGAATGTTGCGCACCACCGCTGGCATACATGACCTTGTAAGTAACCTTCTTCATCGTAAGATTCATCTTTTGCGGAAGTGTGATGTCAGCATCTTTGTCACTGGAATCGCGCTTATTTTGGCCGCATTGTCCATTTTCTCCGAATCCCCATGAGTAAACGTCTCCTTGTTTTGTGATAACAATGACATGGCTGTCTCCAGCTGCTACTTGTTCAATTTCAGGTTGCTCATCTTCATCAATTTTCGCCTCGACAATACAGTTCTGAGTCGGTTCGGAGATGTCGCCTTGGGTATCGATATCGTATACAAGAGGAACACGATGAGGAGTACTCACACAGAACTCCGTTTCAGGTTGATCAAGGGTGATTCCGAGGCCACCGTAATCACCACGTCCAACTGAATACAGCTTTTTGTTAGCGTCTCCAACAAAGTAAGAAGCGTAATTAGCACCTTCCACCTTTTCAATGCCTTTTCCTTCAAAGAATTCAACCTGGCCAAAGATTGGTAACGAGGCCAAAGATGAATGTTAGGACCAGCGCACAGTGACAACAATCATCAAAGGACACAACATCAGTAGCAACAAAAAATGACTTACCTCTGTGAGTTGGTGTCTATTCTCCGTGTCTCCAAGGCCCAGCTGTCCATATTGGTTCAACCCAGAAGAGTACACGGATAGCTGATTGTTTCCCTCCCTTGATACAACCAGTAAATGAAACTCACCGCAAGAGACTTGCAACACTTTTCGTTCCAATGGTGGCCCTGCCCACTGTACCAGATGGGGAGTAAGGCGCTCTCTGGTGATCAGATCGAGATCATTAGTACCTTCGCAAACTGGACGTGCCATTTCTCCCGTGATACCCAAGCCCCAGGTGACAAGTGTATTGTCCTGCAGTATTGCGGCATTGATATGCCCGCCTGAAGAAATTGCAGTTACCCTTTGAGGCATTTGAGTCACATGCACAGGATGATTATTCTTTCCTAATGGTACTGTGAGTCTGGCAATATCCTCATCGCCACTCTCTACTTTTGCCATATCCCCAGGACTAATTGTTGGTCGGGGATCATCCTTCGGGGGTTCTTCACGAAAGTTTTGCCCACTATCTTTTTCTTTGAAGGATCCCCATGTATACTCATTTCCTTTGGAGCATAACGCCAATGATTGTGTATTCCCTGCGAATACTTGCACAATATTGGCTTCGGGCCTTTGTTGGAAAGGCAAGATGTCACCAGACACGTCCAACAATCCATCCGTTCCATTGGGGCCATGTTGACTAGGGTAGAATCCGATAACTTCAGTTGGCAAGAATCCATCTTCAGTAGGTTCCAATACACCGAGACTTCCTTCATCGTTACACCCCCACGCATACACTCTCCCATTCTTACTTAATACCAC
>JAHBBA010000319.1:0-14527 GCA_018806925.1 Skeletonema costatum | reverse complement strand
ATCCTGTGCAAGAGAAAATGGTCCAAAGTCAAGATACACATGAATTAATTTACGAATTAAAGCCATATTACCACAATCGTCCCATACTTATTCAAACAACTACTGACTCTGCCCCATCCTTCTTCTTCTTCTCCTCCTCCCTTTCTGCCTTCCTCAACTCTTTTGCCTTCTTCTCTTCTTTTTCAAAGAGCACGTATGCCGCCGCTTCATCTTTTCCATTATTGACGATCTCAATAAAGCTCATTGCCCCCTTCTTCGATCTGAAAGCAATGCCACCGGGAGAATACCACTTTTGATCGTATTTGTCGCCAACAGAGCGAGGGATATTTTTCAAAGTCCACCCCTCAGGCAAATCTTTGGCCGGTTCGGATGGAATACCGGCATAATCTTTAGGCTTTGGCCCACGTTTCTTCTTCTCTGATTCCCCATTCTTTGTGGCTGCTGATTTCTTGTCATCAGCTTTCGAGGGTGTTGACTTGTCCGCTTTCGACGTTTTGGCCTTCTTTTTGGTGGGAGATTTGGGAGCATCTGAAGTTTCACTATCAGTCGGAGCCTTGCGCTTCTTCTTGGATACTTTGGTTGCCTCCGAATCTGTTGCTTTGGCTTTCTTCTTGGCTGATTTTCCTCCCTCGGTGGCCGACGGCTTTTTGGCACTCTCCCCCTCATCTGCTTTTGTATCGTCCTTCTTAGATGATCCCTTTGCTTTTTTGCTGGATGATGGCTTGGTAGAATCACTCTTCTTCGAAGCAGCCTTTTCCTTTTCAGCAGCGTTCTCTTTGGCCTTGGCCTCCTCATAGAGACGAATCATCTTATCCTTCCCCTTCCCCTCTTTGGCCGCAGGCTTCTTTGCACTATCGTTGTCGTCGGGTTTAGCCGTTTCCTCCTTCTTCTTCTTTGAACTCTTCGTCTTGGCCTCCGCAGGTGCAGTGGTAGTTTGATCCTTTGATGGAGCTTTGCGCTTCTTCCCGGCTGTCGCAGTTGCAGTAGTGACGACGATTGCAGCAGCAGCGGTGGAGAAAGCACCACCCGGCACATGTGCAGTGGAAGAATGTTATTTTGTCCATCAGCTGCCTCGACGCTGAATGTGTCCACACAGCCAGGACATTTGCCATGCTCTTTGAGATGCACAACAGACGTGCGGGCAACATTAGATGGATATGGTGGCTCTTCCGCCGACACCAAAGCGATGCACAAATTTACATCAATTGAAGTGGGAAGGGAGATCCCCGCCGGCTGCAGAGGGAGATGAGGCTTCGCCTTGGTTGGAGCCCCCCTCTTTCGTGGTTTGAGGGTCATATTTACGTCGATGTAGGCTGGTACAAGAGGAAGACGAACGAAGCCGGGGATATCCGCAGATGACCACTCGACGTGAATAATTGATGAATAGCCATCACCGTAGCGCATGACGTAGTGCGTCAAACCGCTCTGCCGGACTAATTTTGGTCAAGATCTGAAGGATCAATCTAGGGTCCACATTTGTGAGTGAATTTTCAACGAAATCTTTGCACAGCTCTCCCGATGATGTTGATGTGTACTTCTCATGAGTGAGGGTGATGGGGATAGTTAATCCATCGACGTGTACGTTGATTTCCATGCTGCTGTCGGCGGCGGTGGAACCACCATCGCTCTTGGACACTTCGTTGTGATCAAGTTTCCTCTTCTTCGACATAGGCTGAATATCTTTCATCTTCTTGCCGCGGTAGCCATCAACTGCCAATTGTGGCATACCACGGACGAACTTGTACAATGTCGAGAGTTGCCTGCACTGGAATGTCGCTGTTGACTCATTCACGTTGCCCAGGTATGATCTAGCGCTTTCAAGCCATCTGACTACAAGAGGAAGGCACTTCAATTTCCATTGAAACATAGGCTCGATATCAATGTCAGGATGGTTCTTGAGAATCTTACAGATGGCAGCAGCACAATTCTGCAATTTATTGAGCGTCAGATATTCCACAATGGCTGAGGGATTGCCAACATTCCCGAACCCGAATCCGCCGATCTCCACAAGTGTGTGGTTGGAGAGGTAGGTGTTGTTGACGCTAGAAGTATCGCACAGAAGCTTGGAGAAAGCGGACCAACCTCTAGATGTGATACCTCGAGAACGAAAATTCACATCAGTCAGTGACTTATTACACATCAGTCCATCTGCCAAGGCTACCACCCTGTCGTCTCCAAAATCGATCCCCCAAAGCGAAAGTTTTTTCAAACAGCAATTTTCAGATTGAAAGAAAGCAGACAACTTCCTCAATCCCACCGCTGTAATCGAATCGTTGTATGAAAGATATAACGTTTGTAGACTGCAACAGTTTGCCATGTCCTCAACTAGACATTGAAGCCCTTCGTCGTCAATTGTGTTGCCGTTGAGATTTAGCGACGTCAAACTCGTTGCTCTCTGAATCAATGTGCCTAGAGACCTCAGCCCTAAAACTGAAAACGAATTGTTCGATAGATACAATTGTTCGAGATTGCAATTGACCAGGCCACCCACCAAAAATTGTAAGCCTTGGTCACTGATAGAGTTGTTCGCAAGATACAGCTTTTTCAGTCTTGGTAGGCTCACTAGTCCAGCCGCCAATGCAACCGCCCCATCATTATCAATATTGAATCCCTCTAAAGCAAGGTGCTCCAATCTGCAGTGCTCAGATTGGAACAGAGTACGCAAAGACCTCAACCCTGCTTCCGTGATCAACTCATTACCACTCAGACAAAACGATGTGAGATTGTGGCAATTGATCAACCCTGCTAACATCTCATGAATTCCTTCATCATCAATATCAGTATGACCAAGGTCTAGCATCGCCAAGCCGGGGTTTCGCATACCCTCCAACGCACTCCCCAGTGCTACGCAGCCATTTCTGCCTATATTCTGGTTACCCAACAAACCCAGCTCTTCTATTTGCGGCTGTGCCCTCAATGCTGCGGCAATCTCCGCCAACTGTTCATCACCAAGATTGTTTTCCTCGAAGTAGAGACATTTCAAAGAGCATTGTTGGCCTAACAGTGATCCAATGTTGCGAGCACATTGCAACCCGATATTGAAGCCGATGAAGTTGAGATCCCCAAGACTGTTGTTATTTCTGAGGAATGGAACCAAAGTCTGGAAACTCTCCTCCCCAAGATCGATGCTGATTGCTAGGCTTTCAATCGATCGGTTGTGTCCAATCCCCCTCAAGAATGAATCAATGTTGAGACTGTCTGGGAGGTCGGAAATCTTTAGACATTCTAACTCTTTGCTCCTACCAACAAAATAACCCAACCACCCCAAGTCGTCGCCTTCACGGACAACAAAATCTCTTTCATCTGTATACTCTTCTCCGATAGAAATGTGTGTAAAATCTGGATCATTGTCACGAAGCCTCTCTAGAATATAAGCGTTTAGTTGCGAGGAAGTGATGTCCTCCAATTGACGTCTTTTGCACGCGCCTCATAATATTCGTAGTCTTGCACGTCCATTGTATCTTCGTCGGTCTGATATAAAGAGGAAGGGAAATAATAATTAGATAAAAAGTGACACAAGAAACTGCCACCATAAATAGAAGCGCAGGATATCGCCGGTGAAGATGGCGAAGCAAAAAAAAATTCAATGTCATGACACTCGGATTCGCCGCCATGCCATGATGACTCTGCCGCTGAAACATTGCACCACCACTTCATCGACGGCCCTCACGTCTCTAGAGTACTCACCACAATTTCTTCGGCGTCAAAGACACTACCATCAACAAGCACACACACAAGCAGGTCACACAAGCAGCAAGGACAGAAGCGAAATGAAGAGGAGCCCATGTACTCACAGAGCAAGACCCACAAGCACAGTTAGCCCCCAATCAAAACAGTCCAAAGCCCGCCAACTACATGCCGCCAACTTCTGCAACCTTCATAGCAGCATCACCAAACAAAACAATGGCGACAACTGGTGCTTGTACCACCTCCCTCTATTATTACTAACTGCCGACAGTCAAGAAGATATTGTGAACTTCTTCTGATGCTCCATCTTGCTGCTTTAATAATAAAACCATACTGGATGTCAAACATAATCATGACCTTCCCAAGAGTCTCCCTCGTCGGCGGTCTCATCCTCTCCATTTACCTAACATCAATAATATATCTTTTCGACAAGAGCCTCTACGGTGACTCTGTCCGCTCTGGGGCGCTGCTATCATCAACATCTTCAGCATTCCTCAATAGCTTTACAGCCGCATCTGCACTGCTGAATGTGATGAGTCATAGTGGCGTCGTGTTGGGAGCATTAAATGATACTTATGTTATATCAATCCTCATTGGGGTTGGATTTGATGTAATGACGCGCATCTTACAATTGATTTGGTGGATTGACATCACGTGGAGCTCCTTTTCTAGAGAAGCATTATCACGTGAGGTTATTGACAAGACGAAACTACACAACACTGCTGCATTTCTTGCTGTATTGACAACCATTTACATCTATCATATGATCATTCATGTAAGAGCACTACGAATAAATCCTTCACTAGAGAGACTGAACAAGGTATTAACTGGGGCATTGAACAATCTACGTGGTATTCCTGGAGACAAATTTCAAGATCATGTATTTGCATATACAGATTTGGGAGGGCATTTGCTCCCACTTGGATTGTCTGTAGTTCTACTGAAGAGGCAAAACGAATTATGGGCAGCATTTCGAGCACTTGTGTTTCTGATAACATTATCATACGTGACTCTGTCCAGAATACCCTTCAACAAACACGAAACACGTCCTCGCATTGGTGAGGCTGTGGAAGGGGAACTAACATGTAGCTGCAGTGCATGTGAGCGACGGACGAAACGCAAGAGCAACGATAGCTCTTTCACATTCAATATTCATGATGGAATATGTCATTTGTGGCTCTATTCATTTGAGGACCTGTCTACTAATTTGAGCTCATCTGTGTTGCTGGTACAGTGCGCCGACAGAACGGACTTGTGGGATCCAGCTTCTCTTGAAGTATTCGCACTTTATAGGAGTGTACGCATCCATTACAGATCAGCTTGCTGCAACACGTCATCATCTTATTTTCTTCTATCAACAACCAAAGGCAAAAAGCAGATAGGGCAGTCCCCGAGGTGGTTGCTTTCAGGCTGCGCAAAGAGAAGTTCATCACGCAGCTCAGCCACACGTTTCTTGTTGCACATTGCTACATGAAGCGACTGATGTCCCGCTGCGAGCTATTTGATGTCATCCGCTTCAGCGATACCGCAGGAAGCACAACAAGACGTCATGTCGATCTCGCCAGCCTTCCTCTTTCTTCCACTTGCTGCGCTCACACCAATACCGCCCGCCTCCCCTGCTTTGTTTGCCTATTATTATTGCCGCTCTGGAGAAGAACTAACATGCACTTCACAGAGAGGAGAGTTCACATATTATGATGATGATGAATAATTCGTCGAGCTACGAGGAGCGAGGAGCGAGGAGCGAGGAGAGAGAATGATGTACATAACGAAGAGAAGTACCATAAGCACGGTAATTTACCGTTGGTAATAGTTATGTGAAATGTACGTAGCTTGAGCGTACCTACGTCTCTAAAAACAGCAAGATAGCCCCATCGTTCCCGACGATACCACCCACCGAAAAACCCAGTAGTGCTCCTCACTCCAGCCGGTATCGATTGAGCGTAGTAGGATAATACTGATCTCTTTCTAGACGTTGTTTTGCATAGGGCAATATCATTTTACTTCACAAAGAGCTATCATGATTTGCAGAAGGTGTGATAATATCACACGCCCGATACCAGAATTCGACTACGGCCCAACAGTTGCCGCACACAAGATGAAGATCAAAAACGAAACAAGCAGTCGAATCACCAGTGTTGTAACCACGAACGATCCACTTATGAAATATACGCTCGCCTGTAAAATCCGCAAAAAGGGCTTTGGTAAACAAACACGAGTGTGTGCCTTGGTGAGATGCACTCGTCCCGAATGCAATAAATCTAACGATTGGTATGAGAAGGAAATCCGAATCAAAACGTACAGAGTTCCCGGGCTACCGAGTACTATTTGGTCTAAAGAGAGTGAATTCTATGTTACTGCAGACCATTTATGCCATAATGGTGAGGACAGTGTTGGAGAGGAAGATGCCTGTAACAATCCGGATCACATTGATTTTACACCTCTTGCAGTAAATAAGGGTAGGAACGGTTGTCCTGAGCCCCACCACGGCTGTTGTCACGGTAGCAAATGGCACACTTGCCTCATTCCCGGGGTGCACTCTGGTAACTGGTCTGTGGAAGAGTCTGGGGATTATAGATCCCCTTCTGAAGCTGTTGGTAATGAGATGATATGTCTGTCCAGTCAATCCAAGGCCGGAAAGATCGTTGCTGAACAAGAAAAGATCTCTTCATATTCTATTAAATCATCGTCCAGCAAAAAGATCAAAGGGGGTTCCAAAATGCCATCAGCCCCTGAGAGAGGAAATTCATCCAACAAGAAGTCATCGAAAGAAGTTGATGTGAAGGGAGCCAACAAAGTATCTAAGAAGAAGCGGAAGATTAATACCAGCTGACCGCTGAATTAACTTTGTAAAGTAGAAGCGCAACAATCTCATTTGGTAGATCTTCTACAAATAATAATAATATCCAACTACTTCTGCTTATTTACTACCATCATCTGTATTATCATGAAGGAGTTTACGACGAGTTGACTTCCTCTTCTCTACACCTGCTTCATCATCTTTCTCATCTCTTCCTCTTCTGCCCTTTTTTCTCTTCTTCGCCTCAGATGGCGATGGAGTAACCGAGATAGCCTTCGTTGCCTGCTCCCGTGAGAGTTCTGCAATATGCTCCACGGCACGGTTTTCACCACTGATTGCCTTCTCACGGGCTGCATCCTCGGCACTTATAGTGGGAGGTGGCAAATGGCGTGACGTTGATGATGTAGTTGACAGCATTGACTCTTTCTGCAGGAGATTACGAAGTGCCTGAACATAAGTTGCTTTGTTTGCACTCTTTGACGGGAGAGCATTACTACCTACCTTATGTTCAATGATTGATCGAATCTCTTTGATAGTGAGGCGCTCTGGTCCGTGCTCTTTCAAACGTTGGTCAATAGTGACTGGAGCACAGTGGCTAATGAACGGTACGTGTTGTGTAGGCTGCTCGCTTCTTTTGCTCTTGACAACTTTTGATTCCGGTTTCTTCGCCACAGCAGCAATAACCTCATTACTCTTTCCTTTTGCCACTGCTTTACTCTTGACGGGAGGAGTTGACGGAAGCAAGAATTGTTTTGGCTGACAACCACCCTCACACGCATAACAAGTACGACCAGACATATTCCAGGAGCTCACTTTCCCACTACACCTCGCACAGCGACTTTGGTTGTAAATATACCTTCGTTCTCCCCGTGCTGCTAGACTCGGATCTAACGTGGCATCAACAGTGAGAATACTTCCTGTATCATAGCCTCTCCGAAGTAGCTGCACGCTTACATCCCAAATCTTGTCAAACGTTTGTCGATCCAAATTATTTCCGGTGGTAGTGGGATATACCCCTGCTAAGAATAGAATTTCTGCCCGGTAAATGTTGCCTGGTCCAGCAAAGAAGGATTGATCCATGATTAGTTGTCCAATAGATTTCTTTGACTTGATTACTTTGCCAAATAATTGGTCGGGATTTGCATCTGGTCGTAATGGATCTTCACCTAATGCCGCCTTCTTTGAAGTGTATAGCGAATAATCACCATGAGCGACAGTCATTGCAGATAGATGAGTGCATATCTTATGTTCAGCTGCTATTGCAGAAGATGGGGAAACTATTTCCTCGAGACGAAGACGGGTCGTCGGCTTGACGTCTGGCTCCTCCGTTGTTGTATTGAATACGGCCCACATTCCACTCATGCCGAAATGAACATGCATTACCACCAAGCCAGCGTCTCCTTCGATTTCGTGATCTTTACTACCGCTGCTGTTGCTGCCGTCATGTGACGAGAAAAAGGCAAACAAGTTTTTACCAACAGCCTCCATCCGTGATAACACCTTGCCATCAATTGCACGTGCCCCCTCGACAAAGCGGCCGTTGGGCGAGGTGGCAGAAAACTTTTTGCCGATGAGTGATGAGCGAAATCGGGATGCGATGCGGTGGACTGAATGGCCTTCTACCATTTTGATTGTTGTTGTGGAGGTTGAGACGAGTGCACTGGATGATTTTAGGAGATTAAATGATGCTATTATGAGGACGAGTAGGGTGTACAATGCCATTGCAAGTAGTTGTGAGTGTGTGTGTAACTGTGATGAGTGATAGAGATCGTTGGCGGAAAAATGAGTCAGAGAAGCCTCCTGCATGTGGCCGGGGGACACCAATTGTCACATCTAGCCGGATGCTAATCTACTCTGATGAAGTCGTAACGTGATGTACCTTCTTCAGTAATAAGTGTGGCTCCATCCATGGCAGCCTTGTAAGTAATACTTTTATGGCCACTGAGGACGGAGAGAATGGAGTGGTGCAGCAGTAATTTATCAAACTCGGCCTCTTTTGCTGCTGTGAGAATACTCCCAATCCCGTCTAATACATCATAGGGTAGTCTTTGATTGCTGCAATTTCTATTTCTACCGCATCATCTTACTATTGCTGATGGGAGACGGGTTCGTGCGGCACCACATTCTTGTAAGCTTCTCAAGTCAAAGACCAAGATAATTGTAGCTTTAGCGAGGAGATCGTTGGAGGGGCCTGTTAGAGCAGATGGGCCTGTTAGAGCATATTGATTGGGCACGAACACTGTTACTAACAGTTCCCATCTGCTGTATCCTATTTATCTTGAAGTAGGCTGATATTTCCAAAGTCACTACTCTAGAGTTATGTTACAAATAATATATAGGTTTTCAGGATTCTATACAACCACTTCAACACAAGACAGAAGATTTACAGTATCACACCTCTGCAAATTCTCGACAGGGGATAGTCACCTCTCCAGGAACGATACTTCCTCCTTGTCCTCTCGCGGCTGCTCTCGAAGCACGTTGATTGGGTAGGGTTTGAGTTGCAGTAGTCTGTTCAAATTCTGATCCAAATGCAGTAGATTGATCAAGTGTGTTGATCGCAGCCCCATGTCTAATGCACACTCCTCCTTTGACGACTACATTTGTACATCCTTCACTGCTGCATAGTTTGGCCTTTGCCCCATGCTTAATGCACACTCCTCCTTGCTTAGCTTGATTTGTACATCCTTCACTGCTGCATAGTTTGACCTTCATCTTTGCTCCATGCCTCTTACAAACTCATTGAATGGTAATGGCTGCGCATCATGATGCATCTCTACATCAACTCATCCTACAATGAAATAGAAGAAGGAGTTGCCGGGTATTATTATTACTTCTTCCATCCTACTACGAAACGTTGCGGTATCACCATGTGCCCCCTGTGGATCCGTTTATTGGTAAACAAGAGCAGCAGCAGACACAAAGTAAAATCACCACAGACGTGCATCGATTGCTTCACGCTTGTTGTGTTGTATGACATCACGCATCAAATTTCAATTTAATAAATAAGGTGTGGAGTGGATGACGGTGGTTTTGAACATCATTTCGCCTCCTATAGTAAACCACTCCATCTCACCACACATGATGCATCAACGACATAGTTGCAATCACAAACAATATGAAGCTGCTCTCCTGCACTTGACATCCGGAACCATTGGCGAAATCTTCTATGCAAGCTGAATGAAAAGCACGCAAAGAGTGATGAAAGTAAAGTGAGAATCATGAATCCTCCCTGCTACAATTACTTCACATCGATGTGGACAAATTGGACAATTAATTCACAGAGAGTCAGTAGATACATTCCAAATTACTCAATAGTTTGATGCTACCAATAGATTTGTTTCATCAAGGAGAGTGTCGAACGGATATCGTTGCTCACGATGCTGTTGCATCCTTCAGCTCATCTCCTAATCGCATGCTTGAAAGTTATGGGGCTGCTTTGCTCGATTCGGTTGGGCTTTCTTTGCGTTTGACACATTGGGCCAAAGTATCGTGTCTAGAGTGCTATTAACATCCGCATCTACAGGTGATAGTGACCAATCATGGTTGTTTGGGATAGTAGTAAAGCTAACGAATAGTACATAAAAGGAAACCAAGTGACTCATACAAACTGCCCGTACAGCTCCAATGCCAAAACTTCATGTAAGCTGGAGGTCAACTTTCAGCTTGCTGTCAGAAGCGCATGGGCCAACATATCATATCTAGTGCTGCCAATATGAGCATACACAGGTACTAGTGGTCAATTATAGTTGTTAATGATGGTATATGAGTAGACTGCAGCGCTTTGTGCTCTTTGTAGCTGTATCAGCGATGACACAGGCTCCTGCTCCTAGTGACCTGACGAGGTCCAATTTGGGACGGACGCCAGGAGCCCAATCAACTACCAACTTGTACCTAACGCTGTGATACATATCAAAGAACAACTTCTAGTGGCCCATTATATTCGACTACTATAGTATGGAAGCAAATTTATCACTGCTCATGCTCTTTGTATATGTATCAACAATGCTACAGCCTCATAGGTGGTCTAATGATGAGATACAATTTGGGATGGCAGCCATCCCAAATTGGTATTTAACACTGTGAATATATAGCAATTAACATGTTCTAGGGGCCCATTATAGTTGGTAATGATAGTATAGAAGTAAATTAACACTGCTAATGCTCTTTGCATCTTTATTGATCATGCTACAGCCTTGTAGGTGACCTGATGAGGTCAAATTTCACATTCGAGCTCCATATCGTATCTAGCACTGTGAATATGGCAATCAACAGCTTCTAGTGACCCATTATAGTTAGCCATGATAGTATAGAAGCATCTTTTTCACGGCTCAAGTATTTGTTGGAGTATCGGCGTCGCTACAACGTCGTAGGTGACCTGATGAGGCCCAATTTGGGACGGCCGCCAACTCCTCTGGTGAGGGCCACATCGTATCTCACGCTGCGAATATGGCAATCAACAGCTTCTAGTGACCCATTATAGTTAGTCATGATAGTATAGAAGCATCTTTTTCACGGCTCAAGTATTTGTTGGATGTATCGGCGTCGCTACAACGTCGTAGGTGACCTGATGAGGCCCAACTCTGAAAAGGCTGCCAGCTCCTCCTGTGTTGGGGGCCATATCGTATCTCACGCTGTGAATATGACAATCAACAGCTTGTAGTGACCCATTATAGTTAGTCATGATAGTATAGAAGCATCTTTTTCACGGCTCAAGTATTTGTTGGATGTATCGGCGTCGCTACAACGTCGTAGGTGACCTGATGAGGCCCCAGTATCAGCGCTAGTCTAGCACCATATCGTATATCACGCTGTGAATATGACAATCAACGCTTCTAGTTGCCAATTAAAGTTGTTCATGATAGTATAGAAGCATCTTTTTCACAGCTCAGGTTCTTTTTGGTTGTATCGGCGTCGCTACAACTTTGTAGGTGACCAGACAAGGCCCAACTCTGATTGAGTTAAAAGTATTAATCAATATTACACGCCTTAGCTGTGTCTAGTAGTGTGGTTGCATTAGTAACATCTTGTCTTCCCCAACAAAAGGTATGTTAGATTTGCTCCTGGGTGCACATGGGCCAAATATACAGACATAGAAGCTTCACCAAAGCCGCATCCACGTCTCCCAAGATTATCCTTCTGTTCAATTATCTTTTAGCAGTGATGTGATATGTATGCTTGCAAGATTACAGTGGGTTCTATGAAGATGTGCATGATGTGTGATGTTCTTCCACTTCCACAGAAGATATACGCCAGTAGAGCCAAGTAGCACCAGAGTAAAAGGATCATTGCAGACATATGGCCGCCCATTCCCGAGAATAATCGCTTAGTGTAATTATATGAAGGTGTTTGATCAGTATCATGTTGTGATATAGAAGATAGGAGCGGACAAGTGGTCATTTCTAATCGTTGATGTTATGATTTTCAGTTGATGTTGGTGCCTTCTTAAATCTCACTGAATGCCGCTATATTACTCATTTCTGTCACTATCGCCGGCGATTATTCGCCGACTCATATCCATGCGGATATGGGGTTATCATGTCAGCGTTATATATTGATCATTACCCCTCCCACATGATGCCAAAACTATGTTGTCGCGTCGATTGTGGAAAAATCGCTGACGCTGCTATCACTGTCAATACGTCTGTAGGCTCTGGGGATAGCGGACCGCCGACTGCACCATTCGATTCAGCGTGAAAAATGGGTCTAGTGAATATGTTTGTGGGTTTGTTATATGATTATTTGTCGCCGTTATTGTAGCATAGGCCTGGAGAACCATGGTGTGGGTCTTTTTTGTGATCAGTGCAAAAATGGCCCTCCCACAGTGAGTTTTTGAGGGGCTATTTTTCTGACCCTTTCCCCCGTCCGGGGATGACGGGGACAGGGACAGGGATCCCCGTCGGGGAAGCTCCCCGTCCCCGCCACCCTCGTCCCCGGGGACAGACGATACGAGGAGCGGATTGACCTTACCCGGGATGAGCATTCATCTCTAGATGGATTAGTTGCATCTACGGAATCTGGTATCTTCTCTCTTGCGGCATTGTGGCTTGCTTGTGTTCGATCTGAGACGCGAACGTTTATATTGGTAATGCGTCTTATCTGTTGGATAAAGCCCTGTTGATGACCAATTTGTGCTTTCATGGAGGCCCGACAGCAGAAAGATTGATTATTTGGTCTAACGTTTGGTGGCGCCGCAATGAATGAGAGGAGTGATGTTGATGCACTTGACAGAAATAAATGTGCAGATGCAACGAGACCAAGACTATTGACTGTCCACTGTGTATCTTCTGAAACTTTTCCGGGCAGAAGTCGATAAGAATCACACCACAATGACGAATTAATTTTCTACGTAGGAACTAGTACTGTTCACGTAACCAAACACCCTCACGATGACGGCCGACGCCGCTATCAACCCTACCATGGAGGGCGACCATGGAAACACTAATAAATATTTGAATGAGTTAGAACGTACCGAGGATACGATTATGACAAGTGTATCAGGTATTAAAAATATTCAGCAAGAAATGGATGCGAATTTAATGAGCCGCGGTAAAACTACGCCGCTACGGATATTAATTGTGGATATGATGCAAACCGAAGCCTTTGCAGTCAAAGGAAAAGGGGCAAATGCATTGGATAACACAGTCTTTGATGAGGTACTCAATGATTTACTCAGTCGAGACCCTTCGTCTTCATTGGCGAGGGGAGTGGGAGTATTTAGGGCAGGAGATATGACGGACGACTCTACAGACAGTGACATATTCAGCATGAGAGTTACCTGGAAATGGGCACAAGGGGAGATGTTCGTTTTTGTTCAACCAAAATCAGCCCGTGATAAGCTCCAACAAGCAATGATAGCTATCACAACAGTCATGAGTACTGATTCTGCATTCGGGAACCTAGATTGGAATAAACTCGAAAAGGTCTTGATGGAGATTCTTGGTGGAACTGAGTCAGAGATTGTCAAACGCCGGGGGAAAAATACAGTATCTGGCCATACATTCACATTGACTAATTACGAATCGGCTATTCTTGAGTTGTTCAGGACATACGCAAATAAACACAATTCAGGGGAAGGCAAGAGAATCGCACTTCCTAAAAGCACGAGTAAGGACCAAAAACTATCTAAATTTGTCCGCAACAAGAAACAACAACTTGATGATGCCGCGACGAATGACAAAACCAAGGGAAGACCAAATACTTGTTGAATTTGATTTTTGATTTGGGTTTCGATTTGGGTTTCGATTTGGGTTCCTATGTCCCCAAGTAAAAGTAGATACCAAATCCAAATTGAATCACATTAGGAAGCAGAAGAACTTGCTATTCATCTTGTTTACACTTGAAATATAGATGTTCAATTGGGGCCACATTTGATACACCGCGAGATTCAGAGTAATTCGAATTTCATAATAATGTAACAGAAATTTTATATTGTCAGGTGGGCCTCCCTCAGGGCGAAATTATCTATCTAGCAGGAGATCTTGTCAAGGTCTCTCTTTCTATCTAACTAACCAATATGTCTACTACTTCCCCTTATTGTTCATTGCTAGTTGTTCGTCATGAGGTTTGGTATGGGGTAATACTATTTCAGGACGTGACGATACGAGGAGCGGATTGACCTTACCCGGGATCAGCATTCATCTCTAGATGGATTAGTTGCATCTACGGAATCTGGTATCTTCTCTCTTGCGGCATTGTGGCTTGCTTGTGTTCGATCTGAGACGCGAACGTTTATATTGGTAATGCGTCTTATCTGTTGGATAAAGCCCTGTTGATGACCAATTTGTGCTTTCATGGAGGCCCGGTCTAACGTTTGGTGGCGCCGCAATGAATGAGAGGAGTGATGTTGATGCACTTGACAGAAATAAATGTGCAGATGCAACGAGACCAAGACTATTGACTGTCCACTGTGTATCTTCTGAAGAGCATGTGACACGCAATACCGTCTCGGAGTGCAGTATCCACAAAGAAGTGTCAGTGTAGCTATACGGCTTGGACCACTTCGAAGAGCTGCTGGATTTGGAAGCCAGCCGCATGGGA
>JAHBBA010000309.1:0-25741 GCA_018806925.1 Skeletonema costatum | reverse complement strand
TCCCACCGATTTCCCAAGCAAGCAAAAAAGAGCAACGTCTCCCAGTACGTTCCCATGGGAGTCTCCTGCAATAGGGATAAGCCAGACTTCTCCGGTACTCAAAATTGCGCGACCATGAGTTGGTAGATGATAGATATGTGGGTACAAGTAAGTTGAAGTACGTTCCCATGGGAGTCTCCTGCAATAGGGATAATCCAGACTTCTCCCACTGAGTACCCATTTGAAAATTGCGCGACCATGAGTTGTGTAGAGGATAGATATGTGGGTACAAGTAAGTTGAAATGAATAGCCCCAATATCAATTTATTTCACCTCAAGAAAAGGGGCTCCATCCACCCCAATCAGCCCTCCCCGCACTACTACCATACCGCCATGTCGCCTGCGCGATAATGATGACGACCTCGCTACTACGTGCGCCCAAAATGGTATTTGAGTGATGTTATGGCTTCAACTCATCGCACAGACAGGATACTTTCTGAGACCGTTGTGGCGGGTCTTGCTGACCGTAACTCTTCTGTGGCAATGTCGACTATTTGCGCCATCGGGCTGTCACGAGACGCGGAAGTTTATGAAGGAAGTTTTGTTTTTGTAGAGATAAAGGTTACTCGCATCAAGCAACTGCGCAAATCATCTTATATATAATCGAACGAGAGGAGGTTGTGTGTTTTGGGTCTCGTTGTTTTCCGCTGATGCAACAATGAAACAAACAGTTCATACACCATCAAATCAGACCCGAATCGTCAGGACGCAATAGCGCTAGAGTATTGTGCAATATATGTGTGTTATAACAAGTTGAAGTGCTCAGACCTCTTTTATACATCTATATGGACAATATATCAGCTACAGCAAAAAAGATATCCAACAAACTCCGCACAACAACAAAAATACTCAATTTTGGCCAAATCCGATACCCTATTTTGGACTCATTTAGTGTTTGTATTGTGCAATTCATACGTGTTGAAGCAAACTGAAGTCTACAGATCTCTTCTGTATATCTATTGGGACAATATATCAACTCCAACCTCGGTCATGTCATTTGTGGTTTGTACATCACTACGCTACTCAGTCGCAAACAAATCACCGGATGCCTCATCTTTGCACATTTGAAGCTTGTGATTGTGTGACATATAGGTGGTATACGAAGTTGTAGTACACAGACCTCTTCTATATATCCATATGGATGATATATAAACTCTAACCTCGGTTAAGTCATCTGCAGCAAGTAAACCACAACGATACTCAAGGTTGACCGAGTCCAATTTGCTCGTCAAAACAGGTTTTTTGCCTATATTGTATGATATATTCATGCTTGCGAAAGTTTTAGTGATTAAATCTCTTCTTTATATGCATACGGATGATATATAACCTCCAACCTCGGATGTGTCATCTGAAACACACAGCAACCTGATACTGATTAATTTCGGCTATGTATGTGGTAGCTCTCTATTTTTACACCTATTTATGTGTCTAGCATCACCAATAAGAGTAAGATCCGCCAATAATGGCCCATTATAGTTGGTAACGATAGTATAGAAGTAGGCTGAAACGGCTCATGCAAAATACACATGTAACCACGATGCTATAGCTTCGTAGGTGACCTGATGAGGCCATCTGAGACGCTGCAAGCTCCTCAGTTGACGGCCATATCGTATCTCACGCTGTGAATATGGCAATCAACAGCTTCTAGTGACCCATTATAGTTGGCCATGATAGCATAGAAGCATCTTCTACACGGCTCAAGCATTTGTTAGACGTATCGGCGTCGCTACAACGTCTTAGGTGACCTGATGAGGCCATCTGAGACGGCCCCAGCTCCTCAGTTGACGGCCATATCGTATCTCACGCTGTGAATATGGCAATCAACAGCTTCTAGTGACCCGTAGTAGTTGGCCATGATAGTATAGAAGCATCTTTTTCACGGCTCAAGTATTTGTTATCCGTATCGGCGTCGCTACAACGTTGTAGGTGACCTGATGAGGCCATCTGAGACGCTGCAAGCTCCTCAGTTGACGGCCATATCGTATCTCACGCTGTGAATATGGCAATCAACAGCTTCTAGTGACCCGTAGTAGTTGGCCATGATAGTATAGAAGCATCTTTTACACGGCTCAAGTATTTGTTGGCCGTATCGGCGTCGCTACAACGTCGTAGGTGACTTGATGAGGCCATCTGAGACGCTGCAAGCTCCTCAGTTGACGGCCATATCGTATCTCACGCTGTGAATATAGCAATCAACAGCTTCTAGTGACCCGTAGTAGTTGGCCATGATAGTATAGAAGCATCTTTTACACGGCTCAAGTATTGGTTGGGCGTATCGGCATCGCTATAATGTTGTACATACATACAAACCAACAAGATTGCAGATTGCTTACTTTTACTGTGTGACTCAGTAACGAGACGCGGAAGTTTATGAAGGAAGTTTTGTTTTTGTAGAGATAAAGGTTACTCGCATCAAGCAACTGCGCAAATCATCTTATATATAATCGAACGAGAGGAGGTTGTGTGTTTTGGGTCTCGTTGTTTTCCGCTGATGCAACAATGAAACAAACAGTTCATACACCATCAAATCAGACCCGAATCGTCAGGACGCAATAGCGCTAGAGTATTGTGCAATATATGTGTGTTATAACAAGTTGAAGTGCTCAGACCTCTTTTATACATCTATATGGACAATATATCAGCTACAGCAAAAAAGATATCCAACAAACTCCGCACAACAACAAAAATACTCAATTTTGGCCAAATCCGATACCCTATTTTGGACTCATTTAGTGTTTGTATTGTGCAATTCATACGTGTTGAAGCAAACTGAAGTCTACAGATCTCTTCTGTATATCTATTGGGACAATATATCAACTCCAACCTCGGTCATGTCATTTGTGGTTTGTACATCACTACGCTACTCAGTCGCAAACAAATCACCGGATGCCTCATCTTTGCACATTTGAAGCTTGTGATTGTGTGACATATAGGTGGTATACGAAGTTGTAGTACACAGACCTCTTCTATATATCCATATGGATGATATATAAACTCTAACCTCGGTTAAGTCATCTGCAGCAAGTAAACCACAACGATACTCAAGGTTGACCGAGTCCAATTTGCTCGTCAAAACAGGTTTTTTGCCTATATTGTATGATATATTCATGCTTGCGAAAGTTTTAGTGATTAAATCTCTTCTTTATATGCATACGGATGATATATAACCTCCAACCTCGGATGTGTCATCTGAAACACACAGCAACCCGATACTGATTAATTTCGGCTATGTATGTGGTAGCTCTCTATTTTTACACCTATTTATGTGTCTAGCATCACCAATAAGAGTAAGATCCGCCAATAATGGCCCATTATAGTTGGTAACGATAGTATAGAAGTAGGATGAAACGGCTCATGCAAAATACACATGTAACCACGATGCTATAGCTTCGTAGGTGACCTGATGAGGCCATCTGAGACGCTGCAAGCTCCTCAGTTGACGGCCATATCGTATCTCACGCTGTGAATATGGCAATCAACAGCTTCTAGTGACCCATTATAGTTGGCCATGATAGCATAGAAGCATCTTCTACACGGCTCAAGCATTTGTTAGACGTATCGGCGTCGCTACAACGTCTTAGGTGACCTGATGAGGCCATCTGAGACGGCCCCAGCTCCTCAGTTGACGGCCATATCGTATCTCACGCTGTGAATATGGCAATCAACAGCTTCTAGTGACCCGTAGTAGTTGGCCATGATAGTATAGAAGCATCTTTTACACGGCTCAAGTATTTGTTGGCCGTATCGGCGTCGCTACAACGTCGTAGGTGACCTGATGAGGCCATCTGAGACGCTGCAAGCTCCTCAGTTGACGGCCATATCGTATCTCACGCTGTGAATATGGCAATCAACAGCTTCTAGGGACCCGTAGTAGTTGGCCATGATAGTATAGAAGCATCTTTTACACGGCTCAAGTATTGGTTGGGCGTATCGGCGTCACTACAACGTCGTAGGTGACTTGATGAGGCCATCTGAGACGCTGCAAGCTCCTCAGTTGACGGCCATATCGTATCTCACGCTGTGAATATGGCAATCAACAGCTTCTAGTGACCCGTAGTAGTTGGCCATGATAGTATAGAAGCATCTTTTACACGGCTCAAGTATTTGTTATCCGTATCGGCGTCGCTACAACGTTGTAGGTGACTTGATGAGGCCATCTGAGACGCTGCAAGCTCCTCAGTTGACGGCCATATCGTATCTCACGCTGTGAATATGGCAATCAACAGCTTCTAGGGACCCGTAGTAGTTGGCCATGATAGTATAGAAGCATCTTTTACACGGCTCAAGTATTTGTTGGCCGTATCGGCGTCACTACAACGTCGTAGGTGACCTGATGAGGCCACCTGAGACGCTGCAAGCTCCTCAGTTGACGGCCATATCGTATCTCACGCTGTGAATATGGCAATCAACAGCTTCTAGGGACCCGTAGTAGTTGGCCATGATAGTATAGAAGCATCTTTTACACGGCTCAAGTATTTGTTGGCCGTATCGGCGTCGCTACAACGTCGTAGGTGACCTGATGAGGCCATCTGAGACGCTGCAAGCTCCTCAGTTGACGGCCATATCGTATCTCACGCTGTGAATATGGCAATCAACAGCTTCTAGGGACCCGTAGTAGTTGGCCATGATAGTATAGAAGCATCTTTTACACGGCTCAAGTATTTGTTGGCCGTATCGGCGTCGCTACAACGTCGTAGGTGACCTGATGAGGCCATCTGAGACGCTGCAAGCTCCTCAGTTGACGGCCATATCGTATCTCACGCTGTGAATATGGCAATCAACAGCTTCTAGTGACCCGTAGTAGTTGGCCATGATAGTATAGAAGCATCTTTTACACGGCTCAAGTATTTGTTGGCCGTATCGGCGTCGCTACAACGTCGTAGGTGACTTGATGAGGCCATCTGAGACGCTGCAAGCTCCTCAGTTGACGGCCATATCGTATCTCACGCTGTGAATATGGCAATCAACAGCTTCTAGTGACCCGTAGTAGTTGGCCATGATAGTATAGAAGCATCTTTTACACGGCTCAAGTATTTGTTGGCCGTATCGGCGTCACTACAACGTCGTAGGTGACCTGATGAGGCCATCTGAGACGCTGCAAGCTCCTCAGTTGACGGCCATATCGTATCTCACGCTGTGAATATGGCAATCAACAGCTTCTAGTGACCCGTAGTAGTTGGCCATGATAGTATAGAAGCATCTTTTACACGGCTCAAGTATTTGTTGGCCGTATCGGCGTCGCTACAACGTCGTAGGTGACTTGATGAGGCCATCTGAGACGCTGCAAGCTCCTCAGTTGACGGCCATATCGTATCTCACGCTGTAACTATGGCAATCAACAGCTTCTAGGGACCCGTAGTAGTTGGCCATGATAGTATAGAAGCATCTTTTTCACGGCTCAAGTATTTGTTATCCGTATCGGCGTCGCTACAACGTTGTAGGTGACCTGATGAGGCCATCTGAGACGCTGCAAGCTCCTCAGTTGACGGCCATATCGTATCTCACGCTGTGAATATGGCAATCAACAGCTTCTAGTGACCCGTAGTAGTTGGCCATGATAGTATAGAAGCATCTTTTACACGGCTCAAGTATTTGTTGGCCGTATCGGCGTCACTACAACATCGTAGGTGACCTGATGAGGCCACCTGAGACGCTGCAAGTTCTCTTTTGACGTTCATATCGTATCTCACGCTGTGAATATGGCAATCAACAGCTTCTAGTGCCCCGTAGTAGTTGGCCATGATAGTATAGAAGCATCTTTTACACGGCTCAAGTATTGGTTGGGCGTATCGGCATCGCTATAATGTTGTACATACATACAAACCAACAAGATTGCAGATTGCTTACTTTTACTGTGTGACTCAGTAACGAGACGCGGAAGTTTATGAAGGAAGTTTTGTTTTTGTAGAGATAAAGGTTACTCGCATCAAGCAACTGCGCAAATCATCTTATATATAATCGAACGAGAGGAGGTTGTGTGTTTTGGGTCTCGTTGTTTTCCGCTGATGCAACAATGAAACAAACAGTTCATACACCATCAAATCAGACCCGAATCGTCAGGACGCAATAGCGCTAGAGTATTGTGCAATATATGTGTGTTATAACAAGTTGAAGTGCTCAGACCTCTTTTATACATCTATATGGACAATATATCAGCTACAGCAAAAAAGATATCCAACAAACTCCGCACAACAACAAAAATACTCAATTTTGGCCAAATCCGATACCCTATTTTGGACTCATTTAGTGTTTGTATTGTGCAATTCATACGTGTTGAAGCAAACTGAAGTCTACAGATCTCTTCTGTATATCTATTGGGACAATATATCAACTCCAACCTCGGTCATGTCATTTGTGGTTTGTACATCACTACGCTACTCAGTCGCAAACAAATCACCGGATGCCTCATCTTTGCACATTTGAAGCTTGTGATTGTGTGACATATAGGTGGTATACGAAGTTGTAGTACACAGACCTCTTCTATATATCCATATGGATGATATATAAACTCTAACCTCGGTTAAGTCATCTGCAGCAAGTAAACCACAACGATACTCAAGGTTGACCGAGTCCAATTTGCTCGTCAAAACAGGTTTTTTGCCTATATTGTATGATATATTCATGCTTGCGAAAGTTTTAGTGATTAAATCTCTTCTTTATATGCATACGGATGATATATAACCTCCAACCTCGGATGTGTCATCTGAAACACACAGCAACCCGATACTGATTAATTTCGGCTATGTATGTGGTAGCTCTCTATTTTTACACCTATTTATGTGTCTAGCATCACCAATAAGAGTAAGATCCGCCAATAATGGCCCATTATAGTTGGTAACGATAGTATAGAAGTAGGATGAAACGGCTCATGCAAAATACACATGTAACCACGATGCTATAGCTTCGTAGGTGACCTGATGAGGCCATCTGAGACGCTGCAAGCTCCTCAGTTGACGGCCATATCGTATCTCACGCTGTGAATATGGCAATCAACAGCTTCTAGTGACCCATTATAGTTGGCCATGATAGCATAGAAGCATCTTCTACACGGCTCAAGCATTTGTTAGACGTATCGGCGTCGCTACAACGTCTTAGGTGACCTGATGAGGCCATCTGAGACGGCCCCAGCTCCTCAGTTGACGGCCATATCGTATCTCACGCTGTGAATATGGCAATCAACAGCTTCTAGTGACCCGTAGTAGTTGGCCATGATAGTATAGAAGCATCTTTTTCACGGCTCAAGTATTTGTTATCCGTATCGGCGTCGCTACAACGTTGTAGGTGACCTGATGAGGCCATCTGAGACGCTGCAAGCTCCTCAGTTGACGGCCATATCGTATCTCACGCTGTGAATATGGCAATCAACAGCTTCTAGTGACCCGTAGTAGTTGGCCATGATAGTATAGAAGCATCTTTTACACGGCTCAAGTATTTGTTGGCCGTATCGGCGTCGCTACAACGTCGTAGGTGACCTGATGAGGCCATCTGAGACGCTGCAAGCTCCTCAGTTGACGGCCATATCGTATCTCACGCTGTGAATATGGCAATCAACAGCTTCTAGTGACCCGTAGTAGTTGGCCATGATAGTATAGAAGCATCTTTTACACGGCTCAAGTATTGGTTGGGCGTATCGGCATCGCTATAATGTTGTACATACATACAAACCAACAAGATTGCAGATTGCTTACTTTTACTGTGTGACTCAGTAACGAGACGCGGAAGTTTATGAAGGAAGTTTTGTTTTTGTAGAGATAAAGGTTACTCGCATCAAGCAACTGCGCAAATCATCTTATATATAATCGAACGAGAGGAGGTTGTGTGTTTTGGGTCTCGTTGTTTTCCGCTGATGCAACAATGAAACAAACAGTTCATACACCATCAAATCAGACCCGAATCGTCAGGACGCAATAGCGCTAGAGTATTGTGCAATATATGTGTGTTATAACAAGTTGAAGTGCTCAGACCTCTTTTATACATCTATATGGACAATATATCAGCTACAGCAAAAAAGATATCCAACAAACTCCGCACAACAACAAAAATACTCAATTTTGGCCAAATCCGATACCCTATTTTGGACTCATTTAGTGTTTGTATTGTGCAATTCATACGTGTTGAAGCAAACTGAAGTCTACAGATCTCTTCTGTATATCTATTGGGACAATATATCAACTCCAACCTCGGTCATGTCATTTGTGGTTTGTACATCACTACGCTACTCAGTCGCAAACAAATCACCGGATGCCTCATCTTTGCACATTTGAAGCTTGTGATTGTGTGACATATAGGTGGTATACGAAGTTGTAGTACACAGACCTCTTCTATATATCCATATGGATGATATATAAACTCTAACCTCGGTTAAGTCATCTGCAGCAAGTAAACCACAACGATACTCAAGGTTGACCGAGTCCAATTTGCTCGTCAAAACAGGTTTTTTGCCTATATTGTATGATATATTCATGCTTGCGAAAGTTTTAGTGATTAAATCTCTTCTTTATATGCATACGGATGATATATAACCTCCAACCTCGGATGTGTCATCTGAAACACACAGCAACCCGATACTGATTAATTTCGGCTATGTATGTGGTAGCTCTCTATTTTTACACCTATTTATGTGTCTAGCATCACCAATAAGAGTAAGATCCGCCAATAATGGCCCATTATAGTTGGTAACGATAGTATAGAAGTAGGATGAAACGGCTCATGCAAAATACACATGTAACCACGATGCTATAGCTTCGTAGGTGACCTGATGAGGCCATCTGAGACGCTGCAAGCTCCTCAGTTGACGGCCATATCGTATCTCACGCTGTGAATATGGCAATCAACAGCTTCTAGTGACCCATTATAGTTGGCCATGATAGCATAGAAGCATCTTCTACACGGCTCAAGCATTTGTTAGACGTATCGGCGTCGCTACAACGTCTTAGGTGACCTGATGAGGCCATCTGAGACGGCCCCAGCTCCTCAGTTGACGGCCATATCGTATCTCACGCTGTGAATATGGCAATCAACAGCTTCTAGTGACCCGTAGTAGTTGGCCATGATAGTATAGAAGCATCTTTTACACGGCTCAAGTATTTGTTGGCCGTATCGGCGTCGCTACAACGTCGTAGGTGACTTGATGAGGCCATCTGAGACGCTGCAAGCTCCTCAGTTGACGGCCATATCGTATCTCACGCTGTGAATATGGCAATCAACAGCTTCTAGGGACCCGTAGTAGTTGGCCATGATAGTATAGAAGCATCTTTTACACGGCTCAAGTATTTGTTGGCCGTATCGGCGTCACTACAACGTCGTAGGTGACTTGATGAGGCCATCTGAGACGCAGCAAGCTCCTCAGTTGACGGCCATATCGTATCTCACGCTGTGAATATGGCAATCAACAGCTTCTAGTGACCCGTAGTAGTTGGCCATGATAGTATAGAAGCATCTTTTTCACGGCTCAAGTATTTGTTGGCCGTAGCGGCGTCACTACAACGTCGTAGGTGACCTGATGAGGCCATCTGAGACGCTGCAAGCTCCTCAGTTGACGGCCATATCGTATCTCACGCTGTGAATGTGGCAATCAACAGCTTCTAGGGACCCGTAGTAGTTGGCCATGATAGTATAGAAGCATCTTTTACACGGCTCAAGTATTTGTTGGCCGTATCGGCGTCGCTACAACGTCGTAGGTGACTTGATGAGGCCATCTGAGACGCTGCAAGCTCCTCAGTTGACGGCCATATCGTATCTCACGCTGTAACTATGGCAATCAACAGCTTCTAGTGACCCGTAGTAGTTGGCCATGATAGTATAGAAGCATCTTTTTCACGGCTCAAGTATTTGTTATCCGTATCGGCGTCGCTACAACGTTGTAGGTGACCTGATGAGGCCATCTGAGACGCTGCAAGCTCCTCAGTTGACGGCCATATCGTATCTCACGCTGTGAATATGGCAATCAACAGCTTCTAGGGACCCGTAGTAGTTGGCCATGATAGTATAGAAGCATCTTTTACACGGCTCAAGTATTTGTTGGCCGTATCGGCGTCACTACAACATCGTAGGTGACCTGATGAGGCCACCTGAGACGCTGCAAGTTCTCTTTTGACGTTTATATCGTATCTCACACTGTGAATATGGCAATCAACAGCTTCTAGTGACCCGTAGTAGTTGGCCATGATAGTATAGAAGCATCTTTTTCACGGCTCAAGTATTGGTTGGGCGTATCGGCATCGCTATAATGTTGTACATACATACAAACCAACAAGATTGCAGATTGCTTACTTTTACTGTGTGACTCAGTAATGGGACTCCGTTTCAATGGACCTCGTCTCTTTTTTTTGACCGTTGCATTTCATCTCTCATAAATGTTTTTCATTTACATTATCAGCGACAGCTATTACATTCATAATATTACTAAGAATAACAACAAATCTATCTCCTTTTCTCATGTATCCCGTACTGCGCAGTCGTCGGCGCTCTTCGAACTGACAGTTTGGCAAAATTATTACGGTGGACATACTTTTTTCGGTGAGTTGTTTCAAAATGAAAATACAGCATCATGACAATAATTGTATTCTCGTCACTGCTCTCCATTTTTCAGTTCATTCATTATGTGACGTCTAATATCTTCTGTATTAGTTTTGCTGCTTTTTCTGCAGCGACTACGCCAACAGACATTGGTCACATCATCAGCCTCTCTGCTTTAGTCTATCTATTGTAACATGAGGCATGAGCCTTGAATGCGACGAAGTATGGCGGCTGCGGTCTCTCAAGTTTATCGTGAAAAGTGACTATGAATTGTTCTAGTATCTCGACAGTATATTACCACTAGCATGTGCCTGAATACATGAAAGATGGAGCCAGCTGCAACATCGAAGGAGAAGGAACACGATGGCAGCACTTATCCAACAGGATTGTTTTCTGCGTAAGTTTATGAAGTTTACTTTCTACCTTCTTGTTTTACTCTTTATTCACATAATTGTCTCCTTCATTTTTCAAGGGAATCGCATTAATGGGAAGCAACAAAGAGCTAGAGCACAAATGACACGGAAGAAGCGCAAAAGGGAGGGGACGGACCTTCAGCCACATGAAGACAGCGCATCCTATTTAGCAAGTTCAAGTGTTGGAATTGGGAAGCTTGCATTCACTCTCTCCCCTCGTTATTTACGCAACCTTCTTTTGTATGTTCGCCAATTGATTGCAAGAAGCAAAGATTCCGCAGCAATAGAAGAATAAGAATAATGCTTTCCGTTACTGCAATGTACTCCTTTGTTACTATCCAATCCTATTGTTTAGGCCGACCTACCGCCCAGCCCAGGCGGGCGCTGTGGGATGGGCTGGGTCACTGCTGGGAGAGCTTGGCTGTGGGTGAGTGCTGGGAGAGCTTCGCCAAATCGCCGAATGAGGATAACCCAGCACGGGGAGATTTAGATATTTCGAGTAACGGATTGATGGGAGAGCGATGGGTCCTGCTACTCAGACGTGGGTCAGCACTGGGAGCAGCGATTTGACGGTACTAAACGGTACATGAGGTATAATAAAGTAAGTGTACTTCGAAGCCTACCTACGTGGACCACTGGACTGACCCATTGCTCTCCCACACCGACCCATTGCTCTCCCACACCGACCCATTGCTCTCCCACACCTCTCCCACAATGTTCCCAAATCAGAATGTTGGGACCTGTTGGGACACTGGTGGGAAACGCACCTATTCCCACTAATCTCCCACAAATTTCGTTTCAGTGGTTGCGTGGCGTGTTGCGGAAGAGAGAAACCGTAAAACGTAAAAAGGTTGTGTCGCACTGCCTCACCTTTTACACCCTCTTGATACCCTCTCTTGAAATTCTTGTTCTAATCCGACACTCTTCCTAGATCTCCTTCAGAGAGTACGCCTTCGGAGCCAACCAATACGCCACACGTGCTTGCAATGTAGGATCTAATAAACGCTCATCGTCGCGATCATAAATGGCGAACCCATTGTTCATTCCATCGGTGCCTTGGACAACATCAGAGTTAGTTAGACCAGGAATGTTACTGGGAGCTTTCATTTTCGCCAGCCAGTCTTCTGTCGTTTCCATATCCTCCTCTGAACCAAACATATTTCCGAACAACATTGATAATAGTACTCAACCGCGTCTCAACGAAAATAATGGCAAACAAGGTTCACGTCGGCTGATTGCTTTGCTTTCTTCAGCTTCCACACTACAATAAATACTGATGCCCACAAACACATCATCAACATTCAAATCAAAGAGTGAGAAAGTGAATATAAAGGGGAGTCCCCGAAAGTGAGTTGATGTCGGTAAGAGCGAACAAATAGCGATATATCCCGGGCCCAAAAGGTACTGTAGGAATTAGTATGTTATCCTGCAACGACACGCGTTCCAGGAAAGCTTCACTTTTTATCCCACGAAAAATTGAGAACAATCACCATGTTGACGTAGATCTTGTTCCGAAAAGCAGAACGCCGATCCTCACGCACAGCTCACTGAAAATAGAACCTCATCCACTGCCTACAATCAAATAATAATATAAAAAACATGTTTTTTCTTCGACCTCATGGCCGCCATGAACGCGTATCACAAGAAGAATCCGAAGCTGATGCCGATACTACTGCCGCCAATAATTCTTCTTCCGATAATAATAATGGCCAACATCAGCCGATAAATGAGAGCGATCTTCAAACTGCTCTTGCTGCTGCTGGAATTGAAAGTGTTCATCAGTTGGCATCAGCTGCTGCTGCTGCAGTTTCATCGTCTTCATTGTCACCCTCGTCTGAGAATGATCCATCGACAGCTGCGAATTTAAACAACGATCCATCAAATAGCAATAATAACAGCAACTCGCACACTCCCCCCTCACCACCATCATCATCCACGTCTCCTGCATCAGCTTCATCATCCTCAGAAAGGGAGGCAGAGCAATATTACCACTCAGCAGCAACTGCCCCATCCGAACTCAACACAACATCAACATCATCGACAGCAGAACACTACCACCACCATCCCGCCATGATCCGCACCTCACCAACTTGCACCCTCCTCCTCTTCTTCTTTCTTCTCCGTCTTTGGATTGAAGCCATTGTCGAAAAAGACATTGGTCTAATCTTCATTAGCCTCATGGGAACAACGTGGTGTTATCGATGGCATGTGCTACGACGAGAAGCCGAACGGGAATGGTTGGAATCTGCAACTACTGATAATGAGTTAACTGCCGAAGGGGGTGCATCATCACGAACTGCCAATGGTGGTAGAAGTGGAGCAGATGCCGCAGTAGACTTTGATCCAGATCTAGGTCTAATGTCATTCCAGGCACAACTTGCCATGGCCATATTGGAAAGCCAACGTCAAATGTTTGAAAATGGTGGGTACGGAGGGAATGATAATCCGACTTCGGAGAATGGACCGGGAGTTACCAATGAAGCGAAACAATCGTGGACTAGGTATGAATGGGGGAAGTGTAATGAGACTACGGATAAGTTACGTGCTGTGATACATAAGTCGGATAGTAAGACGAAGATTGGTGGGGAGGGGGGTGATTATGGGAGTGTGAGTGTGGTGGATAAGGATGGTGTGGAAGCAGTCCAATCATCATCTGTGTCAGCATCATCGCAGCCGCTGACAGAAGTAAATGAGGATGATGCATCAACGTCATCGCTGTCCAAATTGGAAGAAGGGGGACTACTCGTGAAAAGTTTGGATGATGAAGAACCATCTTGTTCCATATGTCTATGTGAATATGAAAATGGCGAAACAGTGACAAAGCTACCCTGCAATCACATTTATCATGAATCATGTCTAAGTTCTTGGACAGAAAGTCATGTCCGTTGTCCATTATGCAACTATGATTTAATGACGGGGTTTGAACAGCCCGAATCGGTGAGGAACCAACAGAACAATGAAGCGGACCAGCTAGCCTTTAGGAATATGGCATTGAGTGCGTTGGGTGGTGGACGGAGGATTCGTGCAAGAGCAACACGACGAAGTGGTGGTAGTGGGAATAGACGTGCTTCGAGGTATGCCTCGGCTTTGGCGGCTGCAGAGGACTCAATTGTATAAATATATGGAGACGGATATGCAATCAAAATGTTGTTGTAGGTGTACAGAGATGTGTGAGGAGAGATGAAAACAACAACATTGTACTACTAAGAGAAACATCATGTATGCTACGCTACGATTTTTGTGCCTAGGTTAGCAAGTTGATTCCTCACCAGCTGTTGGAATCTTTGCTGCATTGGTGACACGTCCAGTGACGCATGAAATTTCAAAGCAGGTTGAATCTGAAACAGCCAATATCTTCATCGTGGAGTGACCATTGGAATGAGGACAGATATCCAAGGAGTGGATCGCACTTGTGGTTCCAACATCAAAAGAGCGCTTCTTTTGGAATGCGTCGCTGGACCAAATAGTAACGAATCCGTCGGAGCTGCCTGAAACAATTCCTTCAGGGCAAGATCGAAGGGAAGTGACACTGCTGTTGTGAGCTTTGACTTCACCAACAATCTTCTTTTCTACAAGATCCCAAGTAATGAAGCTGCCTTTGGATGTTCCAGTTAACAGCGTATCCCTCATCATTGCACCGCATAACAATGTGTCATCTTGACTTTGAGTCGAGACGACACCCTTGGAAACAGATAAATTCGGGACGAATGACCAAAAGTTGAGGTTATTTCTTCCTGCTGTAATGAGCTGGGTTTGTGTGAACTGCACGAATGATATCTTTTCATGCCCTCCCAAGGAGTAAGCGCTCAAATATGCATTGCTCCAGTTACCATTAATGGCGGTCCACACGAAGATTCTGTGATTCTCATCAGAGGAAACACAAGCAAGCCTATTCTCATCGGGAGAAAAGGCCAATGCCGAAACTCCTCGAAGACGCGAGTCAGATAATGAAGCAATCTCTGTGCACGTCTGCGGATCCCAAATCCAAATTGTTGTAGGAAAGTCACTGCAGCTATCACCCGAGGCAACGAGTTGCCGAGATGACGATGTGGCAACAGCTCCTATCTGAGAGTTGTGTTGTTGGAACAGATTCTGAGTACTGCGTTTTGCATTCATCACCAAACAAACCCCGGACGTAGGAAAAATGATTTGATCAGCACAGCCGTACAAAGCTGTGTGACAAATATCAGTCGCATCAACTGCATCGATTACAGAGGATTCTTGTCGTTCGCTCAGTAGACGGTCACCATAATTGTCGTCAACTTCATGCCGCCAAATCATTATTGCATGATCATCTCCAGCCGAAATGACATGAGATCCTCCTTTGAGTATCATTACAGAGGTAGCGGCACCATCGTGGCCTACGTATGACAGATAGTTTGATCGAGTGGATGTGCATGGGTACGAGTACATTCTCAACACACCATCATCTCCTCCGGTAACGACGGAAGAACAATCCTCGGTATAACAATCTAATGACCTCACATTCGGTCCCTCGGGGTGGTGGGTCCCTTGAACATTCCAACCAAACACGCAAGTGTCACTCTCCCATTCCGTATCTTTCATCAATGAGGCTTCAGAAATTCGAATAGCAGGATCTGCCTCGAACCACATGAGTTCGTTGGCCTCAGAATTTATTCGAAGGTACTTGCCATCCTTGCTAAAATCAAAGTGGATAGAAGGGGAGTTCATGTCGATTGTTGACACTAATGAGATATCAACCTTGAGAGCGGGATTAGTTTCTGACGCCAGTTGATACACGTAGATCTTGTCAGATCCAACCGCAAGTCTATCACCATTTGAGTACCATTTCATCTCTCTAATGAATTTACGGGAGTCACGTCGTTCTGCGATGATGCAGTAAGATCTACCACTGACATCTATGATGACCCATTTGCCATTGATAGTCTTGGCGGTATCTTTTACTGGCTTTCCAAAGCCGACAGCTAGCATTCTCCCATCTGGAGAGTAAGCACATGCCCTTGATGGCATTGCCAAATCTAAGCTGATGTGTTCATCATTCCAAACACGCAAGAAGCCATCATCTGCAACAGTGGCAAATGTGGTCCCATTTGGATGAGCACTAATTGCCATTGGCGATGAGGCATGTGCACTGACGATTGGGCCGTCGTTTATGTTCGACCCATCTTCGGAAGAGAGCTCCCACACTTCATTTCCTTCTGTTCCAATGAGAATCTTCCTCGTGTCTGAATGCCAAGATAAAGATGAGATTTGATGCCTCACTCCAAGCACTTCTGTGTCAACCGCAATGATGCATCTACATTTTGAGTCATAAAGCTTGACGCTGTTGGCCGCAGAGATTGCAAATGTACCACCTGCCACCGATGATATGTTTGTGATTTTGGACGTATGGGCCTTTATTTTGCTGTTAGGAGTAACTCCGGCAAACCTAATCACATCTCCTGTAGAGGCTCCAACAATGAGATCATTGTCTATCCATCCGACGCACGTGTAGAATGTTGTTGGCTGAGGGGAAAGAAAGAGCAGAGCATTGGATTGAGAACAAGCCACGACAACAAATCTACATTGGAAAGTTCCGAGATACGGTTCCACCAACTTACATTTTGCATAGTCGACATGTCAACCTCTTCAAAACGCATGTCACTCCCTTTGATGAACCACAATCGAACCAAGTTCCTCCCTACTTCGACCAGTGTATTTGCTGCCGTTGTGAACCGCACATCAAGCGTCTCTGTAGCATGTGTTAGTGTCGATGCAATCATGACTTCATTGTCAACATCGTGAATAGTCAATCGATTTCCGCCAAGTGCTAACAAAAATCGCCCGCTCTCGTCAAAGTCTAAGCACTGAATGCCCTTTGCTGTACTTTTGCACAGTGACATGTAATTCATCGTCTTCAAATCTACAATAACAATACCTTGCTCCAAACGTTGTTAACAATCATGAAAAGCACTTGGCCAAAGAAATACTTGTCGAGTATATCAATTTGCTCTGAATGAATAGTTTAGTATGTATGATAAAATTGTATTGTTCCTCATGTACATAACCTAGTTTTGTTCTTCAATGAGTTTGGGCCAAATAGCTTTTGCCTTGCCATTACCTTCATACGTCAATTCAAAAGTGATAGAAGAGCCACATAACTTTTTTTTGTCTCGAATGTGTTCAAAGATGTTCGCTCCCAAATACACAAAAACATCATTCTTAGATCCATCCAAACGACGAAACTCCTCGGAATTGATGAAGCCATATTGCTTACCGATGTTACCAAGAACTGCCTTGATCTTTCCAACTAGACGACGCTCCCCACCACCATAGCTTGTGCCATGTGCTTGCTCGTGATGGAGGGATGAGTTGTTGTTGGATGATCCATAGCCAATAGTTCTGGTGTGACCAACTGAATGAAATACTCCTCCTCCACCATGACTTGGTGCAGAATTATGAGGACGACAGTCTTCACGGCCCAGGTCACCAAAACGTCGTACTCCTCCTCCTCCTGCTCCATGACTTGGTGCAAGATTGGGAGGACGATTCTCTACACGATCCGGTGCAGGACCTCGTCCTCGTCTTCCACCCGGAACATAGCCTTGTCCTCCTCGTCCTCCTCCACTGCGCAATGAAATGCCTCGTCCTCCTCCTCCTCCTCCTCCTCCTCCACGACCACGACCACGACCGCCACCGTGACTTGGTGCAAGATTGATAGGACGATAGTCTACACGACCCGGTACAGTACCTTGTCCACCTTCACCACGACTACTGTTGCGAAGACTGTTATTACCTCCAGACATATTAGGAGGAGGAACAAGAGACCAATTTTGATACTCACTGCCTGCTATCTCTGCATTTGCTCCATCTCCTCCACTATGCAATGAAGTCCCGGCAGGTTCAACTACTGTAGACGTGTGTGGGCCCGGAGTTGTAAGAAGCTGAACAGGAGGAGAAACTGCTGCTGCTGCTGCTGCTTCTGCTGCTTGCTCTCTTGCGTTTGATTTCCTTGGAATACTTTTAGTAAGAATTGCAGCATAGGACTCCTCTGCCGCTTCCTGTTCGTTCTCGTTGGGCATATCCACCATTACATCAACAGTAGTTCCCGTATCTCCCAATCCCCCTTCAAGTTCCGTAATGCGTGCCTTGAGGCGAAGGTTTTCATCCACCATCTGTTTCTCCATTTCTAAATGTAGCTTTTCTTTTGCTTTCATCGCTTTCAATTCTACGTTCAACTGTTCCATAGAGCTGCTCCCAAGAAGGCTGTCTTGGTCACTAGTAATTGTGTTGCTGATGATGCATATGTATGGGGAGTTTGTATTCTTCAACTTGAATATCACTTTGAAATCTCTGTAATCAAATGAACTTCTGAAATATTTCATATTCATGTGTCCCCAAAGTTGCGCCATACAGTTCTCTATGAATCTTTTTGGATCGCGAATCATCACGGCAAAATCCCCCAACACCGCTGGATCGTTAGCGTATTTTCTTTTCACAGGAGGAGGTAACTCATTCGTTGGTACGATGTCGAGTAAGTCTTTGTACTCGTCCTGGTTGAGTGCATGGTGTAGTAAGTCCAACGCGGGACATTCAACACCACCGATCATCGTGTGCCTCATCACATTAGCGTGCAGGATTTTTTCAATGTCATCCACTGTTACTGGATCATTCTCCCCTAGCCCGGCCTTTTTGCGGTAGGCATCTAATGTACTCTTCCTCAGAGCACTATCTTGTATTTCATTGATACACTTCAATGCGTCTTCAGCCGATCGACGGAATGCCCTATCACCTGTCATTCTTCTTTGATAATCTCGTAGCGAGGGGGGATTAGTGTACTCAATCCTGGCCTCCATTGAGCATATCCTGGGGTCCCAAGGTAGGTGGTTTGTTTGGACACCCTTCCTATCACTCTTCTTACTGGACTTACTATTCGACTTTCTTCTGCCGTCTTCATCACCCTTCCTATCACTCTTCTTACTGGACTTACTATTCGACTTTCTTCTGCCGTCTTCATCAAGAAAGTGAGTGTGGATGCGGTCGGAATCGAGCCTCCACTCATTCCTAAGTGAAATACATCTAACGATCATATTAATATATATGTCTTCATCTTCAAGTGATTGCTGCTGAATGCCAAGTAGCTTCCTCACGTGATATTTTTCTGAATCCACTTCAAATTCATTCATCTTGAGACACAGGAAGTCCAAAACGTACGAGGGAATTTCATCTAGTTTGAGAAGAACATTGTGGAACTTATTGGTTTCTCCGACAGCTTCTCTGCAATCTTGCCGAAGAAGATCAGCAACAATTTTCTGCTGGGGCGGAGCAAGACGCAGTATTTTGTTGCCAAGTTGCTCCAACAATGGCTTGTCGGCGGCATGCAAACTAACATCGTCGAAAAGATTGCTCTCATTGCTATCCGTGTTATCCATTTGATCTCTGGTGTCACTGGTGTGTCCATTCCGGTTTGTCATGTGCTGATTACAGCCATATCTTTTAACAACTTTCAACTTGATGCAGCCACGGTAGGGGCAGAGCTGTTTAGTGGCAGGTGTGCCATCTTCACAACGGTAGATCAGCAATTTTGAATCATGGTTGATGCAGCAGATAACTGGTTTGTCTTGTGCACAATGAGTCTCCCCACCTTGGCAACTTTTTACCAACTCCTGCAACAGGGAATTGTCAATATGATTTACATCACAAATAATACTGGCGTCTTTTCTCAATTTTGTTGCGTAACGATAAGTGATGTCATCGTTCATCACGCGTAGACAAGCCCGTGAATTGCGTTTCAATAGCGTCTCAACAATAGTTGCTACACCACTCGAAGAGATCGTGACGATCAATGAGGCGAACAAATCCTCGTCTTGCTGCCGTAGATTGTCATCATCATTGCTAGACGAAGAGGTTGAAATATCATCAGCATTGCCGTCATCGCCACCTTCACCAGATTGTTCAACACCGGCAGAAGTTCTCGTCCTCGTCCTCTTATGGTCACCACGGGTGCAGCTCTCGGAAGTGCTAGGCCTCTGATGTTCATTGTTATTGTGACCGTCATTGTTGTCAGGAAGATTTAGTGGCCAGCAGTCGTCGTAGTCATCATCTTCAGCGATTTCCTCCATTGGGAACATATTCCCTATCTCCCCCCCCCCTGCCTCTTCATCATTTTTCAGCCCAGTTGGAGAGGATGACATGTTGCTGTGTTGTCTACTATGTTGGGTAGTCGTTGCTGTAGCTGTGTGGTGGTACTAGCTCGAGGGGTAAAAAAAGTGATCTTGTTTAGATGGCCAACGCAAACGCCGCCTGCTAAAAAATACCCCAAATCAGGTCTTTGGAGATGGGAGGGGAGTACTCCCAAAACCGGGCGCGGTACGTTATGGTGCAAGCCCCCTATTCCCCATAATCAACACCAACTCTTTTTTGACGCAGAAAATAAAAACCATGGCGCAAAGCACACCCCTTTCTTTTAGCTGCCGTCAATTCCACAAAATAGCTAACAATATGGCAGACAACGACAACGAAGATTCCATCGTTACTAGAGGTGACATCAACTATAGGTTAGATGTTGCTTCTTCGGAATTCAATATTAACGTTGCAAACGAGGGCGTGCCGTGTAAGGATGGGGAAGGGACGGTATACTACTCTTTTTCGTGGCAGGCCAACGCAGTTATTCCTATATTGAGAGAGCAAGTAAAGAGGGGAAGGTATAGAACTGTAAGGGGAGTCTACTATTGCGTTGACAGATTATTCTTCAACGCGGATTCATTTGGCAAATTCCTCAATACTCTCCTTCCAAAGATCGGCCTACAGAAGGTTCACCTGAACATCCATCCAGATGCGAGAGGGACTATTGTAGCATCAGAGGGGATTACGTTTATTTTCGACAAAGGCGAGAAAGACGAGGCTGTTTTTAGTTATACTCCTTCAAAGTATGTGATGAGCTTTAATGTTCCACAAGCCTTGCCCGCGTTCTATAAACAGCCTGCCGACGAAGAAAATGACGGAGTGGAAATTGACTTGGCTGATGATGTCAGAATTTCAACATTGGATTTCGACGCTACCTTCGATGGTGAGGAGAGTCAGCCGGAATATCTTCTCGTGTTTGAAAAAGAAGACTGGATCAATCAATTGATTAGAGGTGGCTTCTTCAAAAAATACCGTGCCATCGCTATCTGTTCCAAGGGCTTTGCGCAACATAACATCTACGCCATTGCTAAAATGCTGCACAATAAATGGCCCACAATGAAGATTATTGCATTCAACGACGCCGCTCCATCGGGATGGGATATCATGCAGAAATTTTACTACATGACTACTGTCGGGAGCCGATTCAGTGTTCCCATTAAAATGGGAGGGCTTTTCATTTCTGACATTGTCAATGATGACAAGATTCTCGATGAAATGAGAAGCACTGAGGCGACTCTGAAAAGATGGGACAGGGCGTGTCTTCGGCGTATTAGCGAGCATCCTTGGATCAAGAATAGTACTGAAGCCAATGCAGCCTATCATCAAATCAAACTGATGAATGACCATGGAAAGAAATGGAACAAGAACAAGTTCAAACCGGCAGACGGAGAAATCATGGACTTCATTGTTGATATTTTGGTGAATGAGAAATATATCTCTGGACCAAATGCAGCTAGGGTGGACTGAATTTACGATTATGAATGAGGAGTGACATTGTTTACATAATGGGGATGGGGTTGTTACAAATGCATACAATAATAAAATTTATAAGAGATAATATCCAAGTGAATCATCTATTTTTTCATCTTGACCAATGGCGCAGAGAGATCTCTCTTGGTGGACTGCGAGGCAGTTTATTCTACCTTCAACACTACAAAAGTGTTGGGTGTCGCCTTCTTCATCATATCGAACGAGCGTTTTGCCTACGCTGTATACGATGCTTTCTCCGCTGGATATGTAATGAAGATTATTCTTGGCGTTGTGTCCATCGTATCCGTGTATACGTTCAAGGACCAGCTTGCCATCTGGAAGAGGACCTAATTGTGGCGTGTAGTTGGATGGGGGCACAATACTTCGCATCCATGGCCGCAGTGGCTTATGTGTCGAGGAAGTTTTCTCTGCATGGCTTGTGCTGAAATCTAGATCCTCCATTTGTGCTGTCGCCAACTCGAAACTCACTGAGAGATGTTGGTCCTCTTTCTTTTCGTCAATGATTACATGGTCATTGTACAATGAAGGAGGCATTGTAGGAGGCCAGCTCAAACTAGAAACCTTCCACATGCAGAGACATGAGTCATCGCTGCCCAACGTGTATAGCGTATCTCCACAACGTTCAATCTTTTGAACTTTGCCATGATGGGTTGAAAACTGCAAGTAGACTGTATCTTTTGACCGCGCTGGATTGGGAAGAACTCGCAATCGACCGCTAGAATCTCCAACGACAATTGACCTATCAGATAGTGGACAGCATGAAGTGATACATGTACTGTTTCTCTTCAGCGTACAAGTCATGAGCTCCTTCCAAGTACCAACCATATATACAACTTTGTGATTCCCAACGTGTGTGACGCTGGCTGAGAGGGGTCTGCTTCTTGGCATGCGTACTCCAATACAAAGCCTCGCCATTGATACTATTGGAACGTAGGAAAGATGCGCTGTCCGGAGAGTCGTCATCACAGCCAAAGTCAAATGTCAAGATAGGCGCGGAATGACCTCTGGCTTTGGCAACGAGAGGAAAATCCTTGTCTGTGGAATGAATATATATGCTGCAGTCTTTTGCCCCAAAAGCGACAAACTTGCCATCATTGGAGAATTTACACACTGTCAGAGTCTTCTGACTGTTGTGTCCATGGTGAATGATATTGGTCAAGTCGTTGCCGCAAAGGATCACAAATGCGACATCAGTCTTGTCTGAAGAGCAGCAATTGTCACTCTTGCAGAATCCTACAGCCACTTGATCGGCGCCTTGATCGTACGCAATACATGACAGTCCTCCCTCAAGATTGTGCTGTTGAAGAATGACTCGTGCATCTTTGTCCCATTTTCTGACGAATCCATCCTCTCCAACAGTGATGATGTTATCATTGAGAGTGTCAGCTGTAAAGTCAGTCAACGTTGAATGACAGCTCGTAACAAATTTAGAGTCGCTATTCAGGTCCATCTCTCGGAGGCAATTGCTGCTGTCACCTACTAAAAGTTTCTCTCGGTTAGTATCCCAGCAGAGAGTCTCAATATCATGACTATCTGAGCGGCTGATTGGATCCAATCTACGTTGAAGGGCAAGCTCCTTACTCAATAGATGAATGGTTCCATCTTGTGTAGACACGAAGAGGCCAGCACTACTAGCAAACAGCTTTGTGATTGGGAAACGGAAGACTTCTACCCGTTTCACAAGGACTCGACCTTCCCAAAGCCATAAAGCTCCTGATGTCGATCCAGTTACAACCGCACCGTCAACGCAAGCAATGCTTGTCATCTGAACTTGAGACGGAAACAAATTCGTAGAACCTCGACAATGCCTGTAGGGCTCATGGGATTCTGATTTTGTCCAGAAATGCACCAAGTCTTTGCCGCAGATTCCAAATGAGTTGTCCGAAGATAAAAAGCTGCAGTCGTAAAACCCCAAACCTGGCAGTCTAGCAGCGAACAAGAGCCTCCTCTCTCTCCATTTGTAAACTCCTATCATTGAGTTCATTTCGTTGTTACCCATTGTCAAGAGAAGCTCACCAGAAGGCGAAAAAGAAAGTGTTGACAAACCGTTCTGAACCAGATAAACATAAATTGATGTTGTAAGCTCTGAAGTAAGTAGAAACGAATTGATTGGCAATGATATGACTACTCACTTTGTGCCTTGTTGAGAAAGTTACTTGTGACGAGAGAGTGCATGAGGCCCACACGCATACTTTACAACCATCTCCACCAGTGTCAGACGATGCCACCATGTCTCCCATTTCATCATTCACATGGAAAATAGCAAGACTTGACACACGATTGGAGTGCTCGTTAAAGAACTCTTGCTTGTATCCGTCCCCATCTGCGACAATTTTGACCACCATGGCCCCTGCCGCATACAGCACATAGCCGTCGGACGTGTAGACCGCTTCAGTTCCACTGTTTCGACCGCAGACATGATCAAGTCTGAGCCCGTCCATTGGAGGAGGAGATGGTCTCTCGTCAGCAATTTCGGGTCTAAGAAATCTCTGCTGATCTCTCCACGGCTCGCTCAATGGCTGCCCCTTTGTCTCTTGCTCATCAACTTTGTTAGCAGTCGATCGAAGTGGAGCAGCCTTTGCACTTGCCTTATTTGCTCCTCCGATAGTGATATCGTCGTAGCAATTCATGAAAGACACAGCCTCCGGACAGTTGAAGACGTAGTCAAAAAACTTCTGTCTAGTCAATTTCTGATCGTCGGCCATGGCCAGCGAATATTTCAGACTTTCAGGCATTATCAGATCAAATGCCTCCAATGCTACTTGATCGGTGTCTTCATCTGTTAGCATCGTTGCATCAATTGCTATCTTTCGCGTGCCCGATACCAGCGATCGGAATGCTAGAGTGACTTCGTTGATGTTGAGTTCTCCCTTTTCATTCAAGTCGAACAAATCAAAGAGGAACTGAGCCTTTTCCTTCAAGGGCATTCCTGATGTGAGGCAAAGTGTACCGAGTAGCTCGAAGGAATCAATTTCGTCACAGTCACACCCCGGCAGTGTATCTGCATTGAACAGGCTGAACAGAGCATTGCTATGCTCGCGAACATTTTCATCCGAGAAGTACTCGTGTAGAGTCAGCTGAAGAATTTGCTCAAGCTCCGTCTGTGTTAGAGTATAACCACTCTCCGAGACTTCGGAAACAGCGCATCGTAAACCTACGATGATGGACTTTGGGAGATTGGCAAAGGGAGAAAAGGACGATTCAACCTTCCCGATGGTTTGCCCCATCTTTCGTCTGCAGCAAGCGACGATGAAAATATGCTGGGAAGAATTCAGAAGACCGACTGCGAGGAATTTCAATTCAAAATAATTTTTGCGAGAAACTAGTATTTATAAAGCAGTGGGTAGACTTACTACATGTACAAATCAATCAATCAAATTTTACTACTTATGAAACAATTAGCTATATACACTACAATGCACTGGATAATATACACTGGATATTATCCATCGCCATTCAGGCTGACTCAGAGACCACCTTATTTTGAGTAGGCTCAACACTATTTGTCCTGTTGATCGATGCAATCACGTGTTGAGGAAACGAATCCGTACTCTCTTCGTGCTTTGATGACTCAACATCGATAGGAGGCATTTCGATGGGAGGAGGAGCCAAAGCCAAGGGCATCGACGCTACTGGCGGTGCAATTGCTGGTGGTGGAAGTGATGGCAGTTCGGACACAGAGTCATTCTCATGCAGCCTGCACCAAATCTTGGTGAAGAAGGCACGCTGATTTCCAAAGGGCATCTTGGCACGCTCACTATCATGATAACGACGGAGTTCAAGCAAGGTGTTCTTGATTTTGGGTGGGCATTTCTTACACTTGCACATGTGCTTGTACACCACATCCAAAGTCTTGGAGGCATCACTCATCGTCTTGACACTCGAAGGGAAAAAGCGTCCGCTTCCATAACCCCCAACACAATGGCGACATGCTAGTCCTGCATACCCAACATCCAAGCCTCTGCGACGACCAAGCCTATCTGCTTCGGTGAAAGTACAAGGCTGCAACTGGCTCATCACGTTGAATGTGAAGGCAGTAGTATACCTCTTATCAGTAGGCAGCACAATCGGCGCTTGAGACATTTCTTCCTGTGCTTTCGGAGAATTTTCAATCTGACGCTTCTCCTTCAAGTA